>APFE031719366.1:10721-26852 GCA_000404065.3 Pinus taeda
AAGAAAAACAAGGACAAATTTTCTGAGATATGGTTTGAGCAGGTGGTTCATAAGGCTCTGAAAAGTGGATGGGGCATTACAAAGACCAAATGGCATGACCAGGAACTCATAATGGCCTTCATGAGTTCGCAAAGCAGTCTTTGGAATGTCTACTTCTTTCATGCGAATTTGTGTGGTAGCCCGAGCGAAGGTCCAGCTTAGTAAAGAATTGAGCCCCATTTAGTTCATCCAGTAAATCATCGACAACCGGGATGGGAAATTTATCTTTGACCGTCAACTTATTGAGGGCCCTGAAGTCTGGACACATACGCCATTCCCCATCTTTCTTGAGCACCATGACCACCGACGATGAATAAGGGCTAATGCTGGGACGAACGACTCTTGCTTCTAAGAGTTCCTCGATTATTTTTTCAAATTCATTCTTTTGGGCAAACGGATATCCATATGGGCGCACATTTGGTGGTTAGGCCCTTGGGACCAAAGTAATGCTATGATCATGTTCCCCTCTCGAGGGTGGAAGCTCATGAGGCTTGTCAAACACTGGCAGATGGTTGTTTAAGATCTGTTGCATCTCAGGATGAATATGAAGAGAATTGGGTTTGAAGGCCTGGATGGCATTAAATTGGGCTATAACTCCATGGTGGCCCTTTCTTAACAATTTTTCCATCCGATGTGAGCTGATGATAGAGGGAGCTCCTGCCTAGAGTTCGCGGAGGGTATGTTTGTGGTTGTTCTGCCTAAAGCTCATAGATAACTCCTAGAAATCCATTGTGATTGGGCTAAGTGTGCGAAGCCATTCAACACCTAGGACAATGTCACACCCTCCCATGTGTATGGCAAACATGTGGGTCTTTAACTGATAATCCCCCATTTGAAGTTTGACATTTTCACAGCGGCCTTCACATTTCATTGTCCCCCCAGCAGCAATTTGGACCTGGAAGTTAGAAATTGCTCGGACAAAACAATGCACTGCTTCTGCGACTCTTTGATGGATAAAATTGTGTGTACTGCCACTATCAATCAAGACTACTACTGGGCGATGCTTAATAAAACCTCTGATTTTGAGAGTTTGGGGAGAAGAAATCCCTGCCAAAGCATGCAACGAGATAACTGGTTCTTTAGGTACATTGTCTTGCTGGTTGTCCTCTTCTTCCTCCTTTGGTTCCTCAAGTGGTGGGGCTTCCTCTGATGAACTGTGATCGGTAGCATCAATTTGAAAGAATTTGGGTTCCTTGCATTTATGCCTAGGGGAGTATTTCTCATCACAGTAGTAACACAATCCTTGCTTTCTTCTTTCTGCCATTTCTGCTGGTGACACCTTTTGAACCTTGAGTGTTTGGGTAGTGCTTTGAGCCTATGTGGGGCGACCCTTGGGGATGAAATTTGGGCGATTGGACTGGGCTACTAACGCATGTTCTATTTCACGAGCTATCCTGCAAGCATGCAGCCATGAGGTAGGGTGGTGCAGTCAGACGTGGGCTTGTATGGCTTCTTTGAGACCACTGACAAAACATTCCACGTAGAACTCATTGTGTAGACCTCCAGTGCGGAAAGCTAAGGCTTTAAAGGTTGTAATATATTCATTCACTGTTCTTGTCTGTCGGAGCTTAGTGAGACGACCCAAAAAATCAAATTTATGGTCAAAGCGATCTGTAAGAGCTTTTTTGAATGTCTGCCAAGTCAAGGGCCTTCCATAGCAACGTTGATGCCATTGCCACCATTGCCATCTTTCATTGTCCAAGTGCATGATACCCACACTAAGCTGAGTCGCATCATCCAGGATGTAATTCAGTGTGAAATATTGCTCCATTTGTGCTATCCATGCTGCCGGGTGAGAGCCATCAAATTTATACATGTCCAGCTTGGGTGGTCGCGGATGGGATTGTTGGTGGGTGCCAAAGAGGTGAAGAGACTGGCTAGACTCGCCCTCAATGTTTTCATTGCCAATATATGCCTCTGCGCATTCCTCCCCTTGCCCTTAGAGAGTGTTTCATTTAAGTTCTTCAGCTGCATATGACATCTTTCAATTGTGATTCAAGGCTGTCAATCCTCTCATTGGCCATAACTTGAGCTCTAGTTTTTACCATGCACGGATCCGATGTACTTGAAATTTGGGACCGCCCGAAATTTTTGGCACTAACAATTGAATGGTACCATCTTGCTCAGCTCGTCGACCTGATTCTTATGGGCTAAGTCACCAATAAGCGCCCCGGGGGGTCTCAGACTTTTTTTTTTTTCTTATAACTCCGAACGGAGTTTTACTCCTTGCTTAGGAATACTGCAGTAGCCGAATCCCAGAAATGTCAATGCTGCCCAAAGTCCTGCGAAAATCACGCCCAGGTATAGGAACCCACACAATTAGTCATATCTGAATGGCGGATTTGATTGTTGCAATGGCTACAGAGCCCAAACTGCTAGATCTGGATGGCGGATCCGATGGATCTAAGAGATCTGAATGGTTGATTTGATAGATCTGAATGGCGGAACTGATTGCTGCTGCTGCGACAAAACCCCACCTGCGAGATCTGATCTGGCAAAGATTATGCGTGATCCAGAGATAGAGAAGGGAACTATGGTCTCTAGGAGTGTCAGGTGCTACAGATCGCAATATACATAAGGGTCTGACAGTAGTACTTGGCCCAATTTTTTAGGGGACTAACCAAGGAGGATCAACCGTACCCTTAGCTGTACAACCCGACTACCCTATCGTACATGCGAGTAATCTCTCTGAGTGCTGTTCTCGGTGTACTGTAGCAGCAAGACGGCCGACAGTTTATCTATGGCGAGGTTTCAAGGGAGCTAGGGGGCTTCCGATATACCTAGAGGGTACTTGGAAGATAGTCTGTGTGCGGTTCTGTCTAATGCGCTACTACTTGAAGGGGTACCCACACGGGTTACAAGGGAGTCCAACAAGCATGACCACCTCTTGTATTTCCTGCGTGCATGCCTCCCCAAATCCGCAGGTTTATGTGCTCAACGATAGATCCCGTGGTTTAAAGACGTCGGAACACGTCTTTAGCCAAATTTTCTTTTGCTAAAAATTGGAGATCCCACCGGCCCTGGAAAGCGCTCTGATACCACTTGTTATGTTCTTAACCTGCAAGACGATACCAGAATACCAAATAAGCGAAGAAATATACCCAGAACATAGAACAATGAGAAATAACAGCAAGTATTTTATTATTCAGAAAACAATGTTCACTTGCCTCTTCGAGGGGACAACCTCCAATAGAGTTGAGCTCAATTACAAACTAAGACACGATGCTCCTCGAGGAGAGTCTCTATCCTTTATATAGGATTCATACATGCAATACCATGGTTCTCATTAATACCATCTATCTAATACCATGGTCCATTTGCAACTAACTGTGGTCCCTTCATTAAATGCGGGTTAACCACTTACAATTATTAATATGGGCTTTATTGACTCTTTACTTAACTATAACTATGACTTGATCCTATTACATAAATAAGGGGGTTAGGGTTGGACCCTAATATCCATCACGATGCCTCCCATTGTTATAGTCTCTGCTATAGTAGTAAGGGTTATTTGCTTTTTAGCAGATACTATTTATGTTGAAACTGCTTAAACTGCATCCGATTTCATGCTTATTATGCTTATTAAGTTTTTTTTCATAAAAAAGGCATAGTTTGATTGCCTTAAATAATTGACTTTGAAAATTGGTTTTTCAGACAATTGCTTGCAAGGCCACTTCGAACATGTAGGTTAATGGGCTAGTTCAATTTTCTGGAAAATTATAAATTTGTATTTTAATTCTGGAACCCGTTAAGGAGTTCTTCTACGTTGAAATATGTCTTTTTGTGTTGTTCGGGAAAATGCATGTAATATTTCTTTACTAAATAATATAGAAGCCTGAAGCATGATACATCAAGATGCCTCCTCAGTGTTAGTATCTTGTTTCATCCTACTTGAAAGTACATGATCTCACTGTCATAGTCTCTATGATAGTTTTAAGGGTTATTTGCATTTTTGCGGATACTAGGTTGACCACTAGGTTGACTGTTGAAACTGTATGGTAGGATTGAAGTATGATCTAAAGAACTGCTTAAAACTGTTTCTGATTGGTTAACAACTTGTCATTCTCAGGTATAGAGAAAGAAATAGGTAACATTTTAAAACCCAAAGGGATTTGGCAAGAGTGAAAGTCTGCATCCCAATGGGTTATTTCAGGTTCAGGTGGTCAGGTTTTGTTTGCACACAATTTTCTGGTTTAAGTGGTCAGGTTTTGTTTGCACACAATAATGTAGTTGCATGTTGGGGACTTCAAATTGTATCAACAGAGGCTAAGCCGGTAACTTTGAATTTCAAAACCCAAAGGGATTTGGCAAGAGTGAAAGTCTGTGTCCCAATGGGTTATTTCAGGTTTGGGTGGTCGGGTTTTGTTTGCACACAATTTTCAGGTTCAATTGGTCAGGTTTTGTTTGCACACAATTTTTAGGTTCAAGTGGTCAGGTTTTATTTGCACACAATTTTCAGGTTTAAGTGGCCAGGTTTTGTTTGCACACAATTTTCAGGTTCAAGTGGTCAGGTTTTGTTTGCACACAATAATGTAGTTGCACGTTGGGGACTTCAAATTGTATCAACGGAGGCTAAGCGGGTAAATTTGAATATTGTAACTTTGAGTATTGTAGACTTTTTCATTTTTTTGGGAAAAAGGGGTGAGAATAATGAATGGGGTTTTGGTTGGTTGATAAAGTGAAATGTTACCAATCTTCCACCACGTTCAAATTCCAAATTCCCCTAGAGACATGTTTAGCTTTTGTGGGCTGATATGCCTGGTTAAAAGGACTATTTATTGCACTTGAGACTAGGTGCAAGTCCTGCCTGACGTTGGTGGACTGATATGCCTGGTTAAATGGTGTTCTGCGTGACTATGGTGGGATAGATTCATGGGTTCTTTACAGAAATAACCCTCTCATCACATAGGCAAGTAGGGAAAGCATGCCTGTAGTCAATCCTCCTTTTGGCTTCAACCTCGAGAGAGTCTACATCATTCATATACATATTCATCTTGACTAAGAGCCATATAACCAACTGTGGTCTGAAAGTTGTTAGTTTTCTCCCACATGGACCTGGTCAGTTGCCTCGTTAAACATTGCTCGACATCATATTTTCCATAAGAAGGAAATGCGTGACAATTTGATCAGGTCTACAACCTCCTTCCAGATCGAAACATATATATTTATCCGTCAAAAGGATTCCCTTTCCAATAAAGGGGAGGAACGGACGAATAATACTACACCCAACAGCAGTCCAGCTCCAAAAAGCTCTAGCCATATGTAGTTTCACATAACATGCTCATCCATTTCTGCTTTGTCGCAAACTACACAATGTCCATCGGTAATGCCTGTAGTCAATCATTGACCACCACTGTCATGAAAAAGCTACTATTATGTCAAAATATGTTTTACCTAAATTGAATTCAATTTTGCTGAACTGTGAAGATGCTCACAAACTTCTTTAAGAAAATTACTAGGATGACTTGTAGTTTATTTTGACTGAAAAAACATAATGGAAGTTAATAATTTCCACCTGTGTCAAGCGGTAGCAAGAATAATTTGTTTGAAATTGGGAAGATTTAATGTTTGGTATTAATTTGTGTTTAATGTTTGAAATTTGTATTTAATGTTTCATACAGCTTGAGTGGCCCTAGCCCTAATGTAGTGGTTATGAGTATTTAATGTTTGAAATTTGTTGAGCGGCCTTAGCCTTAATTTAGTGATATAGTGGTTATGAGTATGTATCAACGGTAAGAGGTCACAGGTTCCAATTCAGAGGGTAGAGTATATACACCTAGATTTTGGCAATTAAATTGCGGCAGAGGCAGATTCTTTGTCTTATAAACAAGGAGTTTCATACACCAAGTTGGTGTTTGACTCACTTTAATTTTAAAATTAGATTATTATTATTATGAGGAGGTGGTTTTCCATGGTTGATTTTTATGAGTAGCAATTTTGTTATTGCTTGATAAAATTACTCTTGGGACAGTGTGTCTATTAGAATTTGAATGGGATACTGCTTTGCAGGTTATATTGAGGTGGGGGTTGGAACAGGGAGTAAGTGTGTTGCCAAAAAGCTACAACAAAGGGAGAATAACTCAGAATTTTCAGGTATTTGACTGGTCTTTAACTGCAGAAGATCATTCAAAAATCATCAGACTGGAACAGAAGAAGTCCACTAGGGCAGTGGAAATGACTAACTCTACCACCAGCCCTTACAAATCTGTTGAAGAATTGTGGGATGGAGAGATCTAACAAGATAGTTAGTATATTGAGTGTTATTTGATTCATCTATACTATGGAGGAAGATATTTTTAACCTCAAGCTAAAAGATGTTAAATAAGTTAATGCGCATATAGAGGATATTATTCTGTGTGTTCCAAAACCATATGAAGGATAACAAGCATTGAAAATCTGGAGATCTCAGTGTATGGCTGTTTATTTGTGTACTATTTATAACTTATGCACTCAATAGCCACTAAAGCAGGTCGTGTTTTCCATTATTTTCCCATTCTATTACTAAAATATCTAGTGCACTGCATGCCTGATTGAATGGGAATGATGAAGAAGATGAAGAATATTTCCTTAGGTAATTAGCTATTCCCCTTCTCTGCTGATGGATTATATTAAAGCTGCGATATATCCTTTGGGATCTAATCTTGCAAGCAGTTTATCTTTGTACTATTACATGATTTATGCTTGTCAGTGACATACTTTATAGGTATATCATAAGTTCCTGAGATATCTGAGTTTTTTTTACTAGTTCAGAACCTATATTGTAATTTTCTCTGTGTTGCATTATATTGACTAGTACATTATATAAGCCACAGACAAACTGTGTACACCACATATTTCAAATGCTTATAGTTGCCACAGTCAAACTGTGTACACATATTTCAAATGCTTATAGGAAAACTATGTATCTCATACATTGAGAATCAGAGCTGGCATGGTGTATGAAAATTAATGCTTTTACACATTACTGATAAGTGTTACCCTATCTATATTGTGCTTGTTCTTGTTTGTTAGAGAAAATGTCGAAGAATTTCTTCTTAACTATATAGATCCTCACTTTTTCTTCTCCTTTGCATCAGACACTCCTATTTGTGATAGGAAAATGTATCCATATCTAGATGTATTGTCGATCCAGAATTTCATCCACAATGGATTTACTATAAATACTGTTGTCACTAACCATTTTGGGCATGGTTATACTCTTAATCTTGCTATTTATAGTATGCAAAGATACTTTTAAATTTAAACTAGGAAGATGTGCAGCTGTAACTTCAAACTTTCCCATTGAGCGAACTAGAAAGTGCTTTAGCCTTTAATTATTATTTCTGTTACCTTGTATTTAATTGATCTCTATGATGGAAAAATTATCATTAGACAGTGCCTTAGTTCTGATATTATATCACAGAATTTCAGTTCAGTTTTGATCCTCAGCTATCTTCTCTGTGTTGAAATAATACTATTGGTTTCAGTTTGTTTTATCCTTCCATGAAATCAAGGATGCCAAATATGGCTATGCAAATTTAATTGTCACAATGCAATTGAATTAGGCCTCACTGATTTTCACGCTTATTTCTAAGCAACATTTTAAGCCAGATGGCTTTCGAAGTGGCATGACATACATCATATATTTTGTTTCAGTCCTTGACAGTGGAAGGATAGGTTTGTATCTAATTATTCCATTCTTTATGGTGAACAGTAGCCCATAGTGTATCCCTGCTATCATTTCTTTTTCCGAAAGTGCTTCCACTGTAAGATTAAAGAAAGATTAAACAGAAGCATTAGAGTTGTCTTGTGTCGGTTAAATAGCTATGGAGGGGTGAACCACTGAACATTGTTGAGCTCTTGAGATCACAAGCCAAGTAGGGGATTGAATGGAACTACACAATCAACCCACAAAACAAGTGCAATAGAGAGAAATAGAATGCCAAAGATATAATTTCTATAGGCTTAAATCACTTTGCATAAAAGAATGATGCCTATAGGTTAAAAAAGCCCATATCACTTCGTATAAAAAATGTTGTGTATAGGTTAAGAAATGATTCAATATCATCATATGATTAAACAACATGATATTACAACTGAGATTTGAAAGATAAATGTCTATAGGTTTAAATCACTTTGTATTATAAAACAATAATGCCTATAGATTAAAGCATGATTAGAAGATGATATCGTCAAAACAGAATGATATTACAACTGATGTGTACAAGTTAAAGAATGATTACAAGATCACATGATCACATGATCACATGATCACACAGATGATATTACAAATACAAAACTCAAGTTGGAGGGGGGTGCTTCAAATATCATATACAAAACTCAAGTTGGAGGGTTGCTTCAAGTCGGGTTCAAGATATTACAAATACAAAACTCAATTGGGGTGTGAATGTAAAGAGAGGTTATGTTAGATAAGTATGGATGTGCCCCCAAGAGGGACTAGGACGCTCTTAACAAGAAAATTTAAACTCTAAAGAGAGGTTGTGAGGTCACATAAGTAGGATGTGCCCCCAAGAGGGACTAGGTCGATCTTAACAAGAAACTCTAAACTCTAAAGAGAGTTTATGAGGTCACATAAGTAGGATGTGCCCCCAAGAGGGACTAGGTCGATCTTAACAAGAAACTCTAAACTCTAAAGAGAGGTTATGAGGTCACATAAGTAGTATGTGCCCTCAAGAGGGTTATCGATCCTACATATCAAAGTTGACTAGGTTGATCTTAACAATAATCTAGGTCACTTGGTTTGAATTCCAGTATGAGGACTTTGAAATACATAAAAAAAAAATCAATATTGACAAATTTCCATCCTAAAATGTGGCATTAAATTTGACACTACAAAATTTAAAATTTTATGTTCGTATATGGTGGACTCAGAGCTTGCAGCTTGTGGGAGGAAACTCGTAGGGAAAAGGAGTTTGGAATTGCGTTGGATGCACTTGCAAAGGAATGTATGCACTTTTAGGGAGGAAACTCTTCAGGCAGAGGAAGTTGGAACTAGGTTGAGTTGACTTGTGAAAAAGTATTTAGTTGCAGGAGGGGTTTTCATGCAAAATCCATGATGAATGGGCGGTGGCTAAGTTTTGTTTTTTCTTTGTTGAAATTTAGGGCCAAAAATGAGGAAACCCTCAAATTTTTTACCCATTTTATTAGTTTGAAGTTCAAATTCGAGCTTGAGTTTGCATTCCAATTGAGATTCATTGAATTTGAGTCAAAATAATTTGAGTTGTCGTCATATTCGGAGAGTTTTGAATTTTGAGGGGAAAATTCATTGAATGTGGTGACATTGACATTGATCTAGTATGACAATAAATAATGACCTTAGTCTCATTTCCTAACAAATTACATTGATAACACAATATGAGATGGTTGTGGCTACATGTGAAGATTGCACTATTCTCAACACCCCTTGTTATTGAATAGGAGGCTACAAAGGGAATTGGTGAATATAGATATGAGTGGGTTTATAGATATCAACTCAATATAGGGTTAGCAAAGGTCGAAATACAGATAAGGGTGGGTTTATAGGTTGGTCATGACAAAATACAAGTTACAAAATTCATTTGGTTTATAGATACACAACTCAAAATAGAGATTAGGCATATAAATACACAACTCAAAATACGGTTGGCCCTATTCACAACCCCCTCCCACTCAGTTTGAGCAAGATGCTTTGGAGAGTAGGCATTGCATTAAAATTTTTCTTCTTAATGTTGAACACACACCATATAACTCCCCCCAAAATCTTTGGGGAAAAAACTCCCCCGCAAATGTCACATCTCCAACACCAACTTTGTTCCACAATTTGTTGAAAGTGGCATTTGGTAGAAGTATAGAACAAGGATCCATTGGAGCGTGATGGCAAATTCAAGATATAAAGGGTGGCATGATTTGTATAGGATTACAAAAGATGTTAGAGTGTAGGGCATCTAAAAAGGATAGCCTTCATAGTGTGCAAGGAAGAGGTTCAGTGAGATGTGTTGAGAATCATTTGTAAAAATTAGTAGGAAATGTCTTGCAAACATGTGATTGGAGACTATAACAAATAAGGTGAGAAAGTACTTATCTCCCTGACAAGAACAAGCAGTGATAGGTCGAAAAATGTCACTTTGAACCAACTTCAATAATTGAGAGGTATCCCTTGCACTGTAACAAAACAATGTATCCATTAGAAATCCACCAACTCTTGAAACATAAAGGCACTATCCAAAGATAGGCCTTGCATCACAATAGAGCAATTTATCCATTAGAAATCCACTAACTCCCAAGCCATAAAGGTACTTTCCAAATGTGGTGGGGTCAATAATAAAATCATCACATCCTTGAATAGGTAAGGTTCTATAGGAAAAATGTAGTTTAATCCATTAGAAATCCACACACTCCTAAAACATAAGGGCACTCTCCAAATGTGGTGGGGTCAATAAGAAAATTGCTTTATAGGAAAAATGTACTTTTGAATGTGCATTGTAAAGAGAATCCATCAAGTTTAACAAAAGTGTAGAATAAATCTTTATAGAAGGTACATTAATAAGAGGAGGTAAGGTATGCCCAACTACATACTCAACATACCAAACAAACTCCATAAGTATAATGTCTCTTGTCGCACAAAGTGTCTAGGTAGCGTGACAACGCTCAGAATAAGGGCTGTCACTCTTAAATCCTTACTCATTCCGTTTAGATTCTCTCCTAAGACAAGTCAAGGGGAGTAGTCCCTAAGTAAATGGATGAGGACAGCCTGTAAAAAAAAGACTCTAGGAGATTTTAATGACGGACAATTTGATGAATCTAAATGGTTGAATCAAATGAATAGATTAAACGCCAATGTAAGCAAGACACGATCACAAGATAGAAACAATTATAGACTAGTGCCTTTAATTAACCATCAACTAAATAAAACAAGTTATGCAGAACAATTTTCAATATGTGACGAACAGTGACAATCATGAATGATTAATATAAACGCCTAAATATTTAACATGCAAGAGATTCCAGATCTAAAATCATTCTCATTAACTGTCCAGATCTAGATTTAATTAACTTTCTCCAACAATCAAATATGATTTAAAACATTTATTGCACCATGACCATACAAAAATCATAAAAATTGCATTTAATGACCAAATGACACTAAGGAACTTTAGGTTAATTATTTTTTTGTTCTATTATTCCTTAGGAATTTAAATTAATAAAGGAGTTAAAAAATTAAAATTTTTAATGGGCCATAGGCCACATTAAAAATTCTAAAGTTTAAGCGAATAAATCCCTTAATTTTATTTATTCTCAGTCACAAAAATATTTTTTTTTAGATTTTCTTAATCTTGCTAGAAACTTTTACTGTTTTAAATTTTTCTAATTTTAAATTTTTTTAATTGTTTTTTGGATTTTTTTTAAAACTTTTTTAATTTAAAAGTTTAGTTATATATATATATATATATATATATTATATAATTAGATTTAAAATTTTTTAATGTTTAGGATTTTTGATGTTTTGAAAAAGTTTTTTAAATTTTGTAGATTTTTTTTTTGTTTTTTAAGTTTTAGAATTTTTAGGATTTAAATAAAAATGAAAATGAAAATGAATGAAAAGAAAACACAATCGATTTTTTATTTATATTTTTATTTTTATAAAACCAAACCAAATAAAAAAAAGGGGACCTACACTAACCCTTTTATTTATATTTATATTTTTATAAAACCAAACCAAATAAAAAAAGGGGACCTGCACTAACCCTAACTCTAATGATATATGAAACTGCAATTAAAAAAAGGGTCGAGGTGCATGTTAACGCAATGTCTTATTCTTTGCGGTTGCAGCTTCGTAGGTGAAAGCTCGACGAAGGCAGCGTGGAAATAACGTAGGTATGGCAGCGTGAGGAGCTCAGGTTTGAGGGAGTAGTCACATGGATGGAGCGGTTTGGCCAGCGAAGAAACGCTGTTTGCAGGTTTGGAGGCAGCGGGGGGAGCCACAGAAGGGAAGACGCAAAGAGAGAGAGAGCTGACAAGGCGCTGAAGGTAGCCACGAGGTGTGGAGCAGAGATGGATACACAGATGAGGAGTTCGATGGAGCAGCGTGAGGGGTGAGGGAGGAAAGCCGCAGGGATTGCAAGTTTTAGGGAGCAGGAATTTTAGATCTTGTGGGCTTGTGCACTAAGGAGTTGGACAAAGACGCTGAGGGTTTTACCGATGGCATGAATGGATGCCAGAGGACATAGGTCGAAGGGGTAGCGTGAGGGTTAAGGAGAGGGCAATGGTGGGAGCTGCGTAGACTGAGGGATGGACGCAAGGTAAAGCAGTAAATAAAGACTGCGTTTGAGGGGATAGCAACAACAAAGAGGGAAGATGGATAGGTTGGCGGAGGAAGAGGAAAGAATTTAATTTTTGGAGGAGAAATCATAGATCTGATGAGCAAATAAGCTATGGCAACAGATGTGGGTTTGAAAACCGTAGGGGTTTTGTAGGTATATGGCAGCAAAAAGGGTTGTGAGCCTAAAAAAATTTGAGATTTGAACACCGAACCCAAACAAGTCTGCAAGATGGTAGCCCAGAAACCCCTTTTTTAAATAAAAAAATTTCCCAACAATCTTAACTAAGTTTTAAAATCCTTCTGCTTCAGATTTGCTTGATGAAACCCTTATAGAATTTTCCAGATCTGAAAATAAATAAATTCCCTGCAAAAAATGACGCTGATGAAAACCATAAATCTAGATCTTACCCTCTAGGCCCTAGATCTGGACTCTGCACAACTTTCAGCTTCAGATCTGTAGCTGCAATACAACACAATGACCCAAAAAACACCAAAACCCTGAAAACCAAATTCAGAAAACTAAAATTCATTACAGATCTATGTTCATAAATGGTAGATCTATCAGATCCAGGGAGTGTGAGTCCCACTCTGCTTCCAGATCTGATGATCTGAGACTCTTAACAGCGAGACCTAACGATTTAGCACAGATTTTTTTTTTTTTTTTTTTTTTTTGAATTTTAGAGGAGGTACTAAGCTCAAAACTCTTCATGCATCACCCATAAAAAAAATCTTATAAAAGTCCCGAATCAAATTCAAACTGGGCTCTTCAGAAAACACGGATCGGGAGTTTGCTGGTTCAGCCGAGAACTTCTCGAACGCCTGATGATATAATAATCAAGGATTTTCTTGCGAAACTCAATTCAACCATCAACATAGAGCGAGAGAACAATAATAAAATTCAGATCTAATAGAGATACCTGTTATTATATTCAAAGCTTAAATTATTATTCAACCCCAACGATTGAACAAGATACCTATACTCAAATCGCTCTTTAGAAGCTATTATTAATGGCAAAAAAGAAATTACGCACGAAAATAAATACATCTTACAACACTCCCATGAAGAGTAACACCAACAGAAATTTAACCCCAAAGTCTATCTTTATTGCTCATAAAATATATTACGAGAGAGAGATTTTCGCTTAGTGCACGATTAAAAGATCGGATTCTATTGACTAGCAAATGACCTCCTATTTAAAGATAAGTCCTCCAACGACTAGTTTGAGTGATCCTTGTCAAAGTGATTTCGACCGTTGATGAGGATCAAAATTTCTTTTAATCTCATCTGTCGAAATTTTAAATATTGAGGAAATTTCAAAATTTTCAATTAAATGCATTTTAATAAACTCAAAAATTAAAATTTTGCATCTATTTCCTCAAAATTTTGACTTTGACTTAACCCAAGGGACCCAAGGCATAAAATTTAGCAAAATAATCAACCATAGTCCTTGGACCTGTTAAGATTTAATTTTTTTAAAGGATCCACGAATTTTATCTTTGGAAAATTTAAATTTATCTAGGACCTATGAGGGGATAAATTATTTTTCTAACCCTCAAGACACTTTACATCATGTTTTTTTACATTTTTTACATCTCAAGGGGGAAAACTCATTTGCAAAAGACCCTCATAGACTGCCTAGTTCTGCGACACACATATAATCTAGCAGATCAAGCAATTTGTAATAAAATAACCAAACCAAATAGATAGGAATATTCCCAAATCACTTTTACATAGGTTTGATCTAGAACACTAAGACTTCCCTAAGGTTCCAGTGATAAAATCCATTTTGGCTTTGGGGTAAGGCTAAAGGAAAACTCTACCGACCATCCACCAACAAAAAACCTCCTGGAATGTAGATCGTCACCAGAAAAATAGGTTTACCTAGGTGATTACATACATGACACGGATCTGCTGAAATTATTTACATTATACACATGCAAACTGTGTTTACATTATGAGATGATCCTCAAGCTGATGATGATAGTTGGATGGCAGGAACACATTGATAAGGTGTAATCTCTTTTTCGAAAATGGGGGTATACTGCTATGGGTAGTTGACACATAGTGTTCAACATCGGCTCTACTTGGGGACACGTTGCTACACTGGAGGAATGTGAGAAACTAAAATCTGCATCCACACAACACACAACAAAACATAAGTAGCGTCCATCCAAAAATCATCATATAACGTTAAGCACAGGAAAGATATAAGCTCTTCATTTATTAACTAGTCTAACAACATGAAAAACCAAATCTAACTACAAAATGAAACACTGAAATAACAGGGCATAAGGTTAGAAATACAATACAAAGGTGCCCCATGGCATCACATGCATTCAATATAGTGCATATTGAGCATTTTTCTACTTTCAGGCAAGTTCGTTGATTGTTTCTCAGATGTGCCATGTCCAATTCTTTATACGGTAGGACTTTTTCCTATCCGAAAATCAAGTTCCTCGCGGCCATCAAATGCATCAAATCACTTTCTCATTCTCTTTCTCTTGCGCTTTTTCTTTGTGGCAGGTTGTATCACTAATGACGTGGAACATTATGTTTCAAAACTCTCAGATGAAGTATCTAAGATATGCGTGACATGTCTTTCTTCATTTTGCATCTTGTCTGTTAAGAATGATGGATCAGTCTTACAGGTGTTATGCGTTATAACTTGATCTTCTGTGACTAGCGGATTAACCATGTGAGCGTCACCCTGATTTTTATTGTTTTCAATTTTATCTGGGTCATCTTCAATTAATCACTTTTCAATGGATCAAATGACCTCCTCATAATAAGATGGAGCTTGTTGTAGCAGATAAGGAGGTTTTTGATCTATTGGCGTCTCTTTGTTTCTTTCATCCTCTAACTGTTGTTGAAAATTCTATACCTGTATTGTTATGGCATCCATTTGGCTAGAGTGTTTAAACTTCATAGCACTGACTTCCTTGGCATGGTCTTCCCCCATGCACAATAACTTATTCTGAAGACATATCTGACTAGCTTCCATATATTTTATTGCTTTGTCATTCCTTGCTTTCATGCCCATGAAACAATTTTGCATATGGTTTATCTCTTTCTTATGATTTGCTTGCATGGTAGCTAACTGATTATTATAATCGAATGTAGTGATGGTCATTTCTTCATCCATAATTAATAACTTGTTTTTCATATAATTAATTTCACTATATACTAAACATACCAAACAAACTCCATAAGTATAATGTCTCTTGTCGCACAAAGTGTCTAGGTAGCGTAACAATGCTTAGAGTAAGGGTTGTCACTCTTAAATCTTTACTCTCTGTTTAGACTCTTTCCTAGACAAGTCAAGGGGGGTAGTCCTTAGGTAAATGGATGATGATAACCTGTGAAAAACAGACTCTAGGAGATTTTAATGACGGACAACTTGATGAATTTAAACGATTGAATCAGATGAATAAATTAAATGCCAACGTAAACAAGACACGATCACAAGATAGAAACAATTATAGACCGGTACATTTAATTAACCATCAACTAAATAAAACAAGTTATCCAGAACAATCTTCAATATGTGACGAACAATGACAATCATGAATGATTAATATAAACGCCCAAAAATTTAACATGCAAGAAATTAATTAACTTTCTAGAATAGTCAAATATGATTTAAAATGTTTATCGCACCTTGACCATAGAAAAATCATAAAAGTTGCATTTAATGACCAAAAGACACTAAGGAATTTTAGGTTTATTTATTTATTTATTTATATTTATATTTTCTATTATTTTTTAGGAATTTAAATTAATCAAAGGGTTAAAA
>APFE031719366.1:27195-85527 GCA_000404065.3 Pinus taeda
GAACGAATCACATAGCATCAATCATCCCTTCCGGGGCTTGCACCCGGTAACCAGGACTTCCCATGAGGTCACCCATCCCAGAACTCCTCTGGCTCAAGCGCGCTTAACTGTGGAGTTTTTCCACAATCAAGCCCACTTAGCTTGCTACCCCATTTGCAAAACCTTAGCAAGTATTGTGCCTCATGAACCATTCAAGTAGAGATCCCTTGACTCTTTTTGAATTTAAGTATGGGGGATTACGCAGTGCATTATATTAGATATCATTTTGGGATTCAACTGCGTTAAGTAAGTCATTCAAACGTATGACCATTTCCATGAGAGGTAGTCGTAACTGACTAATTTCTCATGATTTTTGAATAGTTCACTTAGCACTCATTGCATCGGGTGATGCTCACAGGGGTGAAGAAGTGGGATTGAAACTAGTGAAATGTGGAGAAAGAATCACATAGCATCAATCATCACTTCCGGGGCTTGCACCCGGTAACCAGGACTTCCCAGGAGGTCACCCATCCCAGAACTCCTCTGGCTCAAGCGCGCTTAACTGTGGAGTTTTTCCACAATCAAGCCCACTTAGCTTGCTACCCCATTTGCAAAACCTTAGCAAGTATTGTGCCTCATGAACCATTCAAGTAGAGATCCCTTGACTCTTTTTGAATTTAAGTATGGGGGATTACGCAGTGCATTATATTAGATATCATTTTGGGATTCAACTGCGTTAAGTAAGTCATTCACGTATGACCATTTCCATGAGAGGTAGTCGTAACTGACTAATTTCTCATGATTTTTATTTTTATTTTAATTTTTATAAAACCAAACCAAATAAAAAAAAGGGGACCTACACTAACCCTAACTCTAATGATATACGAAACTGCAATAACAAAAGGGTCGAGGTGCATGTCAACACAATGTCTTATTGTTTGTTGTTGTAGCTCCGTAGGTGAAAGCTCGACGAAGGCAATGTGGAAATAGCTTAGGTATGGCAGCGTGAGGAGCTTAGGTTTGAGGGAGCAGTCACATGGATGGAGCGATTTGGCCAGCGAAGAAAAGTTGTTTGCAGGTTTGGAGGCAGTGTAGGGAGCCACGTAAGAGAAGATGCATGTAGAGAGAGAGTTGACGAGGCGCTGAAGGTAGCCATGAGGTGTGGAGTAGAGATGGATACACAGATGAGGAGTTCGATGGAGTAGTGTGAGGGGTGAGGGAGGAAAGCCGTAGGGATTGCAGGTTTTAGGGAGTAGGAATTTTAGAGCTTGTGGGCTTGTTTGTCATGCAGGTCGATGGGAAGGAGTTGGACAAAGAAGCTGAGGGTTTTACCGAGGGCATGAATGGATGCCAGAGGACGTAGGTCAGAGGGGCAGCGTGAGGGTTAAGGAGAGGGCAATGGTGGGAGTTGCGTAGATTGAGGGATGGATGCAAGGTAAAACAGTAAATAAAGACTGCGTTTGAGGGGATAATAGCAACAAAGAGGGAAGATGGATAGGTTGGTAGAGGAAGAGGAAAGAATTTAATTTCTGGAGGAGAAATCACAGATTTAATGAGAAAATAAGCTATGGCAGCAGATGAGGGTTTGAAAACCGTAGGGGTTTTGTAGGTATATCGCAGCAAAAAGGGTTGTGAGCCTACAAAGATTTGAGATTTGAACATCGAACCCAAACAAATCTGCAAAATGGTAGCCCAGAAACCCCTTTTTAAAATAAAAAAATTTCCCAGCAATCTTAACTAAGATTTTAAATCCTTCTGCTTTAGATTTGCTTGATGAAACCCTTACAGAATTTTCCAAATCTGAAAATAAATAAATTCCCTGCAAAAAATGATGCTGATGAAAACCAGAAATCTAGATCTTACCCTCTAGGGCCTAGATCTGGACTCTGCACAAGTTTTAGCTTCAGATCTGTAGCTGCAATACAACACAATGACCCAAAAAACACTAAAACCCTGAAAACCAAAGTCAGAAAACTAAAATTAATTATGGATCTATGTTCATAAATGACAAATCTATCAGATCTAGGGAGTGTGAGTTTGACTCCGCTTCCAGATCTGATGATCTGAGGCTCTCAACAGCGAGATCTAACGATTTAACACAGATTTTTTTTTTTTTTTTTGAATTTTAGAGGAGGTACTAAGCTCAAAACCCTTCATGCATCACCCATAAAAAAATATATATCTTATGATAAGTCCGGGATCAAATTCAAATTAGGCTCTTCAGAAAACACGGAGCGAGAGTCGACTGGTTTAGCTGAGAACTTCTCGAATGCCCATTGATCTAATAATTAAAGATTTTCTTTCAAAACTCAATTCGGCCATCAACGTAGAGCGAGAGAACAATAATAAAATTTAGATCTAATAGAGATACCTGCTATTATATTCAAAGCTTAAATTATCATTCAACCCCAACGATTGAGCAAGATATCTGTACTCAAATCGCTCTTTAGAAGCTATTATTAATGGCAAAAAATAAATTACGCATGAAAATAATATATCTTACAACATTCCCATGAAGAGTAACACCAGCAAAAATTTAACCCCAAAATCTTTCTTTATTGCTCATAAAAAATATTACAAAAGAGAGCTTTTCGCTTAGTGTATGATCAAAAGATCGGATCCTATTGACTGGCGAATGACCTCCTATTTAAAGATAAATCCTTCAACGACTAGTTCGAGTGATCCTTGTCAAAGTGATTTCGACTGTTGATGAGGATCAAAATTTCTTTTAATCTCATCTGTCAAAATTGTAAATATTGAGGAAATTTCAAAATTTTCAATTAAATGCATTTTAGTAAATTCAAAAATTAAAATTTTGCATCTATTTCCTCAAACTTTTGACTTTGACTTAACCCTAGGGAACCAAGGCATAAAATTTAGCAAAATAATCAACCTTAGTCCCTGGACCTGTTAAGATTTAATTTTTTTAAAGGACCCACGAATTTTACCTTTGGAAAATTTAAATTTACCTAGGACTTAGGACCTATGAGGGGATAAATTATTTTTATAACCCCCAAGACACTTTACATCATGATTTTTTACATTTTTTACATCTCAAGGGGGAAAACCCATTTGCAAAAGACCCTCATAGACTACTCAGTTCTGCGACACACATATAATCTAGCAGATCAAGCAATTTGTAATAAAATAACTAAACCAAATAGTTAAGAATATTCCCAAATCACTTTTACATAGGCTCGATCCAGAACACAACACTAAGACTCCCTTAAGATTCCAGTGATAAAAACCATTTCGGCTTTGGGGTAAAAGGCTAAAGGAAAACTCTACTGACCATCCGAGAATGGATCGGTGAGACAAAAAACCTCCCGGAATGTAGATCGTCACAAAAAAAATAGGTTTACCTAGTTGATTACATACACGACACGGATCTGCTGAGATTATTTACATTATACACATGCAGACTGGGTTTACATTATGAGATAATCCTCAGGCTGATGATGATAGTTGGATGGCAGGAACACATCGATAAGGCGTTATCCCTTTTTCGAAAAATGGGGTGTACTGCTATGGGTAGTTGACACGTAGTGGTCAACATCTGGCTCTACTTGGGGACACGTTGCCGCACTAGAGGAATGTGAGAATCCAGAACCTGCGTCCACGCAACACATAAAAATACATAAGTAGCGTCCATCCAAAATTCATCATATAACGTTAAGCACAGGAAAGATATAAGCTCTTCATTTATTAACTAGTCTAACAACATGAAAAACCAAATCTAACTACAAAATGAAACACTGAAATAACAGGGCATAAGGTTAGAAATACAATACAAAGATGCCCCATGGCATTAGATGCGTTCAATACAGTGCATATTGAGCATTTTTTCTTCTTTTATGCAAGTCCGTCGGCTGTTTCTCAGATGTGCCATGTCCAATTCTGTATATAATAGGACTTTTTCCTATCCGAAAATCAAGTGCCATCAAATGCATCAAATTGCTTTCTCATTCTCTTTTTCTTGCGCTTTTTCTTTGTGGTAGGCCGTATCACTAATGACGTGGAACATTCTGTTTCAAAACTCTCAAATGAAGTATGTAAGATATGCATGACATGTCTTTCTTCATTTTGCATCTCCTCTATTAAGAATGATGGATCAGTCTTACAGGTGTCATGAGTTATAACTTGATCTTCTATGACTGGCGGATTAACCATGTGAGCATCAACCTGATTTTATCGTTTTCAATTTTATCTGGGTCATCTTCAATTAACCACTTTCCAATGGAACAAATGACCTCCTCATAATAAGATGGAGCTTGTTGTAGTAGATAAGGAGGTTTCTGATCTATTGACATCTCCTTGTTTCTTTCATCCTCTTACTGCTGTTGAAAATTCTGTACCTGTATTGTTATGGCATCCATCTGGCTAGAATGTTCAACCTTCATAGCACTAACTTCCTTGGCATGGTCTTCCTTCATGCTCAATAACTTATTCTGAAGACATATCCGACTAGCTTCCATATCTTTTATTGTTTTGTCATTCCTTGCTTTCATGCCCATGAAACAATTTTACATACAATTTATCTCTTTCTTATGATTTGCTTGCATGGTAGCCAATTGATTATTATAATCGAATGTAATGATGGTCATTTCTTCATCCATAATTAATAACTTGTTTTGCATATAATTAATTTCATTGTATACCAAACATACCAAACAAACTTGATAAGTTTAATGTCTCTTGTCGCACAAAGTGTCTAGGCAGTGCGACAACGCTCAGAGTAAGGGTTGTCACTTTTAAATCGTTACTCACTCCGTTTAGACTCTCTCCTAGACAAGTCAAGGGGGGTAGTCCCTAGGTAAATGGATGATGATAGCATGTGAAAAACAGACTCTAGGAGATTTTAATGACGGACAACTTAATGAATCTAAATGATTGAACTAGATGAATAGATTAAACGCCAACATAAACAAGACATGATCACAAGATAGAAACAATTATAGACCAGTGCCTTTAATTAACCATCAACTAAATAAAACAGGTTATCCAGAACAATCTTCAATATGTTACGAGTAATGACAATCATGAATGATTAATATAAACGCCCAAAATTTTAACATGCAAGAGGTTCCAGATCTAGATTTAATTAACTTTCTCCAACAGTCAAGTATGATTTAAAATGTTTATCACACCTTGACCATAGGAAAATAATGAAAATTGCATCTAATGACTAAATGACACTAAGGAACTTTAGGTTTATTTTATTTTATTTTATTTTTATTATTTTATTATTTTTTTTCCTTAGGAATTTAAATTAATCAAAGGATTAAAAAATTAAAATTTTTAATGGGCCATAAACCACATTAAAAATTCTAAAGTTTAAGCGAATAAACCCCTTAATTTTGTTTATTCTCAGTCACAAAAAGTATTTTTTTTAGATTTTCTTAATCTTTTTAGAAATTTTTAATGTTTTAAATTTTTTCTAATTTTAATTTTTTTTTAAATGTTTTTTGGATTTTTTTAACCTTTTTTAATCTCTTTCAATCTTCTCTTTTTTTTTTTTTTTTTTTTTTTTTTTTATTTTTATATATATATATATATAATAATATATATTATTTATATTATATTTTTTTTTTTTTTTTTTTGATTTAAATTTTTTTAATGTTTGGGATTTTTATGATTTGAAATTGTTTTTTTTAAATTTTTAGATTTTTTTTTTTTTTTAATTTTATTTTTAGAATTTTTAGGATTTTAAATAAAAATGAGAATGAAAATCAATGAAAAGAAAATACAATCGATTTTTTTGTTTTTTTTTAAACCAAACCAAATAAAAAAAGGGGACCTACACTAAGCCTAACTCTAATGATATATGAAACGACAATAAAAAAGGGTCGAGGTGCATGTAACACAATGTCTTATTGTTTGCTATTGCAGCTCCACAGGTGAAAGCTCGACGAAGGCAACGTGGAAATAACGTAGGTATGGCAGCGTGAGGAGCTCAAGTTTGAGGGAGCAGTCACATGGATGGAGCGGTTTGGCCAGCGAAGAAAAGTTGTTTGCAGGTTTGGAGGTAGCGTAGGGAGCCACGAAAGGGAAGACACAGGCAGAGAGAGAGTTGAAGAGGCGTTGAAGGTAGCCACGAGGTGTGGAGTAGAGATGGATACGTAAATGAGGAGTTTGATGGAGCAGCGTGAGGGGTGAGGGAGGAAAGCTGCAGGGATTGCAGGTTTTAGGGAGTAGGAATTTTAGATCTTGTGGGCTTGTTTGTCATGCAGGTCGATGGCAAGGAGCTGGAGAAAGAAGCTGAGGGTTTTACCGAGGGCATGAATGGATGCCAGAGGACGTAGGTTGGAGGGGCAGCGTGAGGGTTAAGGAGAGGGCAATGGTGGGAGCTGCGTAGACTGAGGGATGGATGCAAGGTAAAGCAGTAAATAAAGATTGTGTTTGAGGGGGATAGCAGCAGCGAAGAGGGAAGATGGATAGGTTGGCGGAGGAAGAGGAAATAATTTAATTTCTGGAGGAGAAATCACAGATCTGTTGAGCAGATAAGCTATGGCAGTAGATGAGGGTTTGAAAACCGTAGGGGTTTTGCAGGTATATCGCAGCAAAAAGGGCTGTGAGCCTAAAAAAATTTGAGATTTGAACACCAAACCCAAACAAATTTGCAAATTGGTACCCAGAAACCCCTTTTTAAACTAAAAAATTTTCCCAGCAATCTTAACTAAGATTTTAAATCCTTCTGCTTCAGATTTGCCTGATGAAACCCTCACAGAATTTTCCAGATCTGAAAATAAATAAATTCCCTATAAAAAACGATGTTGATGAAAACCAGAAATCCAAATCTTACCCTCCAGGGCCTAGATCTAGACTCTACATAACTTTCAGCTTCATATTTATAGCTGCAATACAACACAATGACCCAAAAAACATTAAAACCTTGAAAACCAAAGTCAGAAAACTAAAATTAATTACAGATCTATGTTCATAAATGGCAGATCTATCAGATCCAGTGAGTGTGAGTCTGACTCCGCTCCCAGATTTGATGATCTAAGGCTCTCAACAGCCAGATCTAATGATTTAGCACAAAAAGTTATTTTTTTTTGAATTTTAGAGGAGGTACTAAGCTCAAAACCCTTCATGCGTCACCCATAAAAAAAATATTCTATGATAAGCCCGAGATCAAATTCAAACTGGGCTCTTCAGAAAACACGGATCGGAAGTCGGCTGGTTCAGCCGAGAACTTCTCCGAATGTCCGATGATCTAATAATCAAGGATTTTCCTGCAAAACTCAATTCAGCCGTCAACATAGAGCAAGAGAATAATAATAAAATTCAGATCTAATAGAGATACCTGCTATTATATTCAAAACTTAAATTGTCATTCAAACCCCAACAACTGAGCAAGATACCTATACTCAAATCGCTCTTCAGAAGCTATTAATAATGGCAAAAAATAATTACGTATGAAAATAATACATCTTACAACATTCCCATGAAGAGTAACACCAGCATAAATTTAACCCCAAAGTCTTTCTTTATTGCTCATAAAAAAGATTACATGAGAGAGCTTTTCGCTTAGTACACGATCAAAAGATCAGATCCTATTGACTAACAAATGACCTCCTATTTAAAGATAAATCCTCCAACGGCTAGTTCGAGTGATCCTTGTTAAAGTGATTTCGACTGTTGATGAAGATCAAAATTTCTTTTAATCTCATCCATCGAAATTTTAAATATTGAGGAAATTTCGAATTTTTCAATTAAATGAATTTTAATAAATTCAAAAATTAAAATTTTGCATCTATTTTATCAAAATTTTGACTTTGACTTAACCCAAGGGACCCAAGGCATAAAATTTAGCAAAATAATCAATTAACCTTAGTCCCTTGACCTGTTAAGATTTATTTTTTTAAGGGATCCACAAATTTTACCTCTAGAAAATTTAAATTTACTTAGGACCTAGGACTTATGAGGGGATAAATTATTTTTCTAACTCTCAAGACACTTTACATTATGATTTTTTACATTTTTTACATCTCAAGGGGAAAAACCCATTTGCAAAAGACCCTCATAGACTACCCAGTTCTGTGACACACATATAATCTAGCAGATCAAGCAATTTGTAATAAAATAACCAAACCAAATAGTTAGGAATATTTCCAAAATCACTTTTACATAGGCTCGATCTAGAACACTAAGACTCCCCTAAGATTCCAGTGATAAAATCCATTTCGGCTTTGGGGTAAGGCTGAAGGAAAACTCTGCCGACCATTCGAGAAGGGATTGGTGAGACAAAAAACCTCCCAGAATGTAGATCGTCACCAGAAAAATAGGTTTACCTAGGTGATTACATACATGACACGGATCTGCTGAGATTATTTACATTATACACATGTAGACATAGTTTACATTATGAGATGATCCTCAGGCTGATTATGATAGTTGGATGGCAAGAACACATCGATCAGGCGCTATCCCTTTTTTGAAAAAGGGGGTGTACTGCTATGGGTAGTTGACATGTAGTGGTCAACAGTCTCTATTAGAATAATCATATAAACAATACACTGGAATCTAGGCCCATGTACTTTATCAAAAAGACTCAAACAAAAAAGGAAGAAGTTATTCCTTTTCTCAAGGATTTGGCACAATAAATCGAACCTGTATGCAGAGTGCACAACTAGATGTGCATTATGAAATGTGTCAAAAATATCATCTAGAAGATCCCTATCACAAATTGTTACTCTTGCAAGCTCTTCGATACCTTGAACACATGTCAAATGAGACCCAAAGACATAACTCATTATATGACAACTATTGCATATAGGATTTTTCTAAAGAGTTATGCCAAACTATAATATAGAAGTATCCACTATGATAGGAAAAAAATCATCTAGATTTAGATAGATTTAGTAGAAATTATCCTAGCATACTATAGATAAAAACTTCAAGTATAACATCTCTTACTAATATATTCATATAGACAATATATCTTTCTTTAATTCACTATCTGATGGAGCTTGAGTGGTATTTGGTACCTGTTGTGGCGCCTATGATTTTTGCTTGTCTTCTAGTATTACTTCCACCATAGACTCCTCATCTGACGTGTTAGTACCTGCAACGTTTTCTGCTTCGGCCTCCTTGGACTCTACTTGTTTGCTGATGGAAATATTCTGCAATGTAATTTTCTTCTTTTTATATGAGAGCTTTAGGAATTTCTTCTGCACATTAATATTGACTGTACCAATGGATTCCATCCAAAGGTATCCCAAAATAATATCCACATCAGCCATATCTAAAGCATAAAAATCAAATGAAAGACATACTTATCTAGGGAAATCTTCAAATCTTTACAAACTTGCACATCTTCATTATCAACCTGTGTGTGCTACATTTGTTTTGTTGGGACTTGTAATATTTTAGACAAATGGACATTAATAAAATTATGCTTGCAACTAGGATTGATAGACACAATGATCTTCTCTTTCTGAATAGATCTGTGAACCTGTAATAAGGATATACCGGTAGAAAATAACCCCTTATGTTTCTCATTATCTTGTTTTCTAGCATTAAACCATTTGTCCAAAAGGATTTTTTCAAATTCTTCCTCGAGAAGACTTACCAACTTCTTTTTGTCAAGTGATTCCCACCATATGGCAGTGTCATTTCTAAAATTAAGCCATGATATCTCTTTTCAAACTTTCAGATATATTGACTTTTCCATTTTTAGGACTTCTTCAATGGTAGGGCCATCATTTTTTCCTGTAAACTTCCTCTTAGTAGAAGCCATGAAGAAGAATGAGGGTTTTGAAAAAAATTACTTATTTTATGTAGAAAATCTAAAATGGCAACAACTTGGTCACTATGGCGCAAAATCCTTGTTATAGCCTATTTTCGGAAATGGAACAAACATTATGCATCTTCTCATGCTATTGAAATCTTGATTTGGGCACTCTGGAACTTGGATTCGGGCTACCACTGTCTTGATGTCACAATTTTTTTTTTGAAAAAAAGGTTGATTTTAAATCAACAATATTTCCCTCATCTGGTCTCCAATTTGACCAATTTCATTTTTGAAATTAGGTAATTTTTTAAGAGAAGCTCAGATCTGCAATCTCTTTTTTGAAATTCTGCAGCACAACTAATTTTAAATTAGTGATATCTCCCTCATTTGGACTCTCGTTCGGCCAATTGTTGTTTGAATCTGGGTATTTTTTCGCAAGAAATCTAGATATACTATTTGTTTTTCTAAATTTTGCACCAAAAGTTTCATATCTGATTTGCAAATTCGTCGCCCAAAAAAACCTACAAAAAATGAAAAACAAAATTGCTTCCCCTCTTCACCCAAGAAAGCGCTCTGATACCACTTGTATTAGATTTGACTTGCAAATATATTAAAAACAATATATTAAAAATACCAAATATGCCCAATATAGAATATTCATATCTTTATTGATAAAACCCTTGAGGTAGGGCAACACCATATAATCACTCCTTAAGGAAGGATATCATTCCACAAGCCATATGCTTGTCAATACAATAATCTTTGATATCCCTCAATGAAGAGTCTCTAGCCTTTATATAGGTTTGATACATACAATACCATGGGTAATTACCATGAGTCTCTTAATACCATACATATAATACAATGGACTTATCACATTATTCCTAACTACTTGTGGTCCTTTACATTATGCAGGTTAACCACTTTATTTATTAACTATGGCTCATCACATTATTACATTATTCCCTTGGGTACCTCCATTTGTACCCCATAATATGCCCCCTAGGTATACTATAGGGCTCATGTACTTGATAAAAAATACAAACAAAAAAAGTGACCAACTTATACCATTGATAAAGGAATTAGCATAATAAGTCAAACCCATATGCAGAGTGCACAACTAGATGTGCATTGTAAAACGTGTCAACATCATCATCTAGAAGATCCCTGTCACAAATTGTTACTCCTACAAGCTCTTCAATACCTTGAAGACAAGTCAAGTGAGACTCAAAGACATAAATATTTGTATAATAACCATTTCAGAGATTATTTTTTTATGTTAAGCCTACCCAAATATAAGTAGCCTTGTTGAATTGGGAATTTGAGGTCATTATGTTCTCATAAAATCTTCAAGGAATCCTTTATATAGACTAACGAAGGAAATGATACTCGTGCTTCTAAGAAACCTACAATGTCTTGTTTTTGCATTTAGGTTGAAAGAAAGCTTATCAAAAAACACAACCTAGAGAAATATTATTGCAAAAGAATGATCCAAGAAAACACTATGCTTGCACTATAAGATATGATGCCAATAGCCAATATTTTTTAGATAATATGGTTTAATTGAGTTGTGAAGAAATATTTTAACCCTCGGGAAACCCTAAGAGATGATCATGAAACTTTAGGCTTGGAACAAATGGGGCAATGTTTATAGAAATTAATCTTCATATCACTTGTAAAGAAAAGATAGGTTTGGAAACCCTAGTCCTATAGTTCTTAGAACGATGCCACTAGATGAAAACATATAAAAATTTAGGCTAAAAATATCTTTTAAAATAAATCAACAAATGGGCGATATGAAACCCTAGTTTCAAAATCACAAGTAATACTAATGCCATTAACTAATAGCCTTGGATTTGCTGTTAAAAATTATAGAAATAAAAATTAACATAGAAACCCTAATTTTGGTCACATCGATTTACGGACAAGATCTCCATAAAGGTGCACAAAACAAACAAACAAAATGCCACCAAGGTTTGGAACCCTTAGGAAAATGCTTCTAGAAATAAATCTTCATATCACTTGTAGGGAAAAGATAGGTTTGGGAACCCTATTCCTATAGACCTTAGAACAATGCCACCAGATGAAAATGTATACACATTTAGACTAAAAAAATATTTTAAAATATATTCACAAAAGGGTGATATGAAACCTTGGTTTCAAAATCATAAATAATAGTGATGCCACTAATAGTTAACCTTGGATTTGCTACTAGAAATGATAGAAATAAAAATTAACATAGAAGCCCTAATGTTGGTCACATCAATTTATGGACAAGATCTCCATAAAGGTACATAAAACAACCAACCAAAATGGCACCAACTGCATTGGAGTTGCTGCTAAAGTTATTGAAATAAAAATTAACATAGAAACCCTAATGTTGGTCACATAAATTTATGGACAAGATCTTCATAAAGGTGCACAAAACAACCAAACAAACACAAACAAAGTGCCTTTCTTAAGCCATTAATAATTCCATGAAAATTAATTACCCCAAAACTCCTTGATTTAGAGCTTTTTGTATCTGAAAATATTATTGTAGACACAAACCATACCAACATGAACAACCTAGAAGAAAACTTTAACCAATAGTGAAATAGATAGAAAAAGGTTCAAATTTTTTCTAATGCCATGTTGGGATTTTTATCCACCCACATGTTTGGGTAAACTTGGGAGATTATTTTCTTTCTTAAATTTATGATGCATTTTTCCAACCAACAACCTTATTGTGATCCATAGTTAGCTAGCCTTAGATTCCTCTTAGTCACTTCCTAGTTAGTGCATTCATTCATCTAGCTTGCTCATCCAATGAAGGTGGGTCATTTATTGTGAAGTACATTAACCTTTTATATATTAAAGTGCTTTCATTTAATAATTAAAAACATTTGATTACGGATCACAAGTTGAATTAAATGATAGATCACTCTTGGTTGTACACTTGTTTCCTTGCTTCACCTTGGTGGTTATCAGTTTCCCCTAGTCCACTATGGCCTTCCTTAAGGCCCTTTCTTTCACTTGTTAGGAGGAGCACAAATAGGAGGCTCTGATGATGATATCATCCCATGTTATCCAGACTTAACATTTGACATCATTCCCTTGCTCCATTGTCCTACCTTTTGATTGGTTGCTGTCAATCGCTTGTGTTGGTTCACTATTTCTTTTGTCTAGTGAGAAGAAGGGGTTGCATACACTTGAGATTGATGTAGCTGTAAGAAAAGAAAGAACATGAATCAAATGTTAAAATGCAAAAGAATTGAAACAGATTTAAAGCATGTAAAAGCTAATTTATAACATGAGCTCTACTCCCTCTTATTGTCACTTGTCCTTGAGAATATCCATGCATATCAAAGTAAAAGGAACTCTCTATGAATATCTTGGCCCTGATGAAGCAATAAACTTCTCATTGCTCAAAGGGGCTATGCCATATTACTGTTGGAAACTAGATCACTACTGAGAGGAGGGGGGGGGGGGGGGGAATCAATAATGATGGCCTTTATATCAATTTTTATTCTTTTACCACAATGTCAAATAACCATGCACATTCACAACATTAGATTAACTAAATATGAAAGAAACAATAAATTCAAACCATAATAACCATTAGAAAAATAAACACAAGCATGCACACATAAGAACCCAAGTATTTCTAGTGGAAACCCTTTCAGAAGAAAACCACCATGTTGTTGTTGCGCTGCCCAATTTTTCTATTAATCTACTGAAATTTTTTTACATGGATTAGCTTACACCCATAAGCCGGAAGACTTGGCTTCCTTTACAGTATGCTAGAACCTACCAGGAAGGAAAAATTGTTTCTCTCACGGATCTAAGGAAATCTATCCGCTGGAAGCTCCCACAATCAATGATCCTCACCCAATTACCATTGGACTATACAACTCCTATTAAATAGAGAAATATCTTCTACTGAATCAGCCAAATCACTGTCTACTCTGAATCCTTCATGCATTCACTTCTTCCATGCGAACCACATTTCATAAATATTTCATACTGGGTTCTTAATTTGCTCAACATGGCAACCCAACAACACCATCGTTCTGCACATAAAATCTGAATCAAAATTTTTTACCTGGAGAGGGTTATTTCTTCTCTTCTACTCACAATAATATCTCCTCTCTAACACACTACAAACTACCCATTTTCTAACACAATCAACATATAAAATCTGAATCTTCTTCTCAACTCTATCTCCGATTTCTGCACAAAATACACTGATAAAACATTGCAAAACAATGTGAGCAGCCGCTGAAATCTATACTCACTCTCAAGGCCCTCACTATGGTATACTCAAACATTCTCAAGCCCACAAACTAAATAGACTTAAAGCCTTCCTCTATTTATCATTTTTTTGTGATGATTAACTCAGTAAAAGCTACAGGTTATGGATCACTCAACAATTCTTTTCACACGCTTCAGATTTGGTTGAGATAGGATTCTTGACCAAATCAACCACTAACTCCACTATCCTTTTGATATCTTCAACCTTGATCAGCTTCTAGAGACCCTACAACTTGATTCAACCTTTTTCTAGAAAATTCAAATCATAAACTTTGTCGAAATACCGAAATTAGTTGAGTTGTGCGAGGAATACGGAGAAATTCTCATGAAAAACCTTAGTCGTACACACAACACATGGTAGATTCAACTAGAGCTCCTCAGTCACTCCCAGAGGTCTGTCTACCAACGAATTGAGATTTTCAGTTGCTCCCATGACCCATCATCCATGCAACTGGGGCAAAGGATGGTCATAACTCAGTCAAATCATCTCAGATCCTACTCAACATTCTTCCAAAGCTTGACAAGCCTTTGTAGTACCTCTAGAAGTCACTGACACCTCTGCAACACTTCACCAAGTCACTTCCATATCACCAACATGATCACAAGTTAAAACAGGTTGACTAGGATGTCAACCAACTATCATACTAAACATCTGGGCCATCAAACTTCTCCACAACATCTCTACCGTCAGTATGCAACTCCAGTACTTTGCCAGACATCCTCCAACACATGTACAACCATCTCAAGCATTCACTAAGACTTGTAGATCCTTTCCAAGCCCAATGTACAACATCATCAAAATGAGAGACCTAAACCGGGACATGGAGACCTAATCAACAAGGCTCCCCAACTCTAACTCTTGTAGCAGCGACCAACAAATGTATGCAGCAAGATGATCAAGGAGATCATTAAATCTCCAAGCTAGTCCAAGTTAATAGACATGCCAATGACCATCTACACATCATCCATACACAAGCCACCTGTAGTCACACATACACATACATAACCAACTCATATGCAACCCACCCAACCAGGTTGACATCAATGCCAACCAAAAACACATCTGCAACACACATTAATGCTAACAAGCTCGCCCTTTGGCATTGATGGCAAACCAAACTGAAACAATCATATGAAACTGTGATCTAAAAACAAATTAATATCCTCACATTCTCCCCTTTTAACATCAATGGAAAAGGGCTAAACATGTCAAGGATGAATGTTATATACTTCTCGACATGCAATGGGCTCTATCAACGAAAACATATACTCCACTCAATATCATATGCAAGTGATGAACAATGGGGTGCAAGAATGAAAGGAAACACTTCTCCACATAAATGAAAAATATGTGCAGTAAACTCCCACTGGACACAAGCTATGTCCAAACAAAAATACACTAGAGCGACAATATACATATCCTACCAACAACAACAATAAACTCTCTCACTCAGTGACAACAATGTCTGAAACACATGTTCTCTCCCCCGAAACAACAACAACATAATCCATGTCATAATAGCAACATCATATAAAATCACCAACATATAATTGCAACAACCTAATGTGACCAACTAGCAACAACAACTCTGATAAACTCATAGCAGCAACAACATATATCCAACCAACTCTGAAACAAAAACATCAAATACATCATCTCCACAATGTACTCTCCAATAGTAGAAAACTCATTTATGAACAACAACAATGATTATCCAGAAACAATATCTCTCTGAAGTAGACATGGTAGCAACAAATATATGATCATAGGTCACAACTGTATGACCAACCATACTCCACTGAATGCAAACATCTCCGTCGCTGAATGTAGACTGATATATATATATATATATATATATATATATATATATATATATATATATAATATAAAACTGTCAATGCCTCCTTTCCATATGCAAGAGGCTACTCCACATGGACCAATGATTATGACAAAATGATATGCAACAAAGTACAGGGCTTCACAAGCCTATTACATGGCTTCCCAAACGATAATACATGATTGTACAATGAAAACATAAGCCTATACATATGGCCGAACCATGAATCACATGACTCTCTCTTAATGCATGCATGATTCCATCTGTACCTACATGTATAATAGAGAAAAATGATAGGACAATGAAAATACATGACTCTAGAATTTCTCGCCATGATAAGTATGAGAGTGTAAAAAAATAATACATGAAATACATGGTTGTACCAACACTACTAAAATCCCATACATAGTTGCGCCAACTCTCATGAATCACTATACAACACATGTCATTTATGGCTTATGACTCTGTATGAAACATACAAGAATGAGACTGTCTCATACATGGCCATTCTAAAAATATTCTCATCAATGCATGTCTAATACAATGTCATAATGCAAGTACATAGAGCATATGATCCACAACATGCCATTTTCATAGAAACAAGCTAGTGTCAACAAAATGTTGGCATTATGACTAATGAGTTGTCCTTAATTGATAAATATGTCAACATGATGGTAGCAGAATTAGTATACAAGCTAGTATGTAAGAGAGAGATTGGACAAAGGAATATCAATTCAGAGACAGAGGAAGGATAAAGGTGATGTTTTAAGAAGTATACACAGGTCCAGTGAACAAAGGTCACGTACATACGCGGATATGGTTAAGCATGGTTAGGCAAAGTCAGGTATGGTTAAGCAAAGTTGGGAAGAATCAGTATTTTCAAAATCACAAACTTTTCATTTTATATTTTGATTTCTGTACGCTACTTTATTGAAAGGAACCCGTGCGTGTACGTGAATATTCTTAAGACAACTAGTGTACATCCAATAAATTTATGATTCAGTTAATTCTTCATTTCGTTATCTTCAAAGAGTGTATTTGTACTTTATTATACATTAGATATAAAATAACCATGTGCAGTAAGAACAAAATAAACCATCACACATAAGAAACACACATGAACACCAAGATTTAAGGTGGAAGCCAAATGCGGGAAAAAACCACCTGCTGTTGTCGTCTTTGTCTACTTTTTAATATAAATAAAATATTTTACAATCTTGTACTGGCACAGACTCATACCAGTATGTAGACACCCACCTACAGAAGGCGACAACCTTCGCTCGTTTTCCAACTCCTATTGGAAGGGAGCTTCAACCCCTTAGCTCTTGTACTGGCATAAACTTGTACCAGTACACAGAAACCAACTTGCTGAGGGCTACAACCTTCACTCGTTCTCCAGCTGCTACTGGAAGGAAATTCCAAGCCCCCTAATATGATTTAACAACTACTACTGGAATGAAGCGCCAACTCCCTCAACTTCTGGGACCACGTTTCATAAATTTTCATATTGGATCCACCTGCTACACATCATCACAACTTGTAGGTCACATTTCATCAAATTTTAGACTGGATTCACTACCAACATTTAAGCTCAATATTAATCATCAAACTGTAACTCATCACTGTAACTAAATCAACCAATCTCTGTCACAACTGACTCAACCAATTAGTGAAACCCAATCAACTGTAACTCAATCAAAACTCAACCAATCAACTGAATAGTCAGATCACTATAACGTGAACATCAAAAATCATACTGCATATCATAGAAACCAAATTATGTTACTACAAGCCCTCATCAACCATCTGTCAAAATGTATACACTACTTCTTAGTAGCAATATCGCATGTGTACGCGCCTTTCATGAAGCATACTCGCGTACAGATCTTAAACTTCTGCAAACTACAAATTAGACCACTATAATTTTGAAACAAAAACTAAATCATACTCAGATATACTGCAAAATTCTGAACCAATCACATAATAGTCTTTGATCTTCAATCACAATCAACAAGTAATCTGAACATTCTTCAATGGATCATTCCACAATCAAAATGCCATTGTTTAAATCCAGATCCGCAAGAAGATTTCATTGACAAATAAAAAAAATACGTGAGAACTGATAAAACGTATCAAACATCCTTTCATCAAAAGTCGTACTTTATGTATGCAATTTCCTCAAAGCATAGCCGCATGTGTATGCTCTTTTCAAGAACCAAACCCACATGTATGTGGCTTACCATAAACACATCCGTGCGTGTATGTGCCTTGCAGGCTATAAAACCTACATACATATCTGCGAATTCAGAATCACTTCTTCGTTGCAACACAAAACTTCAGTCATACCCAGATCTCGACATACACAGACAAATCATGCATTAAGACACCATCAACACAAATCAATTCATCATGATTGTCATCTCAGATTTATTGGATTTGATCCATCATCAGACTCTCGAGTGCATACTTTGTTTAGATCAAGCAAAGCATTAGTAGCCCATAACATGCACACTTTCTTTAGATCTAACTATTGATAAGATTTCCAACACTTGCACACATTTCATACTTTGATCTTCATCACTTTATATAGTTTAGCCTTTTTCAATACCACAGGTCAAAGCCATACTCCAGCCGATGCTTTTCTTAGACGGGATCAAATCATCTGTTACTGGGCTAAATACCATAGGGAAATACCATGGTAAGGACCCTTGGTATTTAGAATACCATGGTGCAGAAAATGTATGCAACTTTGTTTCTTTAAAATCGCGTGTGTACGTGACTTTTCTCAACAGAACCCACGTATACTTCTTGAACTTCCAACTTAGTCATTCTCTTGCCTTTGAATTGCCATGCCTTTGTCAATACACTATGTCACATCCTATTTAAATATTCACCAAGTAGGTTTCCATCAATATACAAATCATTAAGTAGGTTGTCATTCATCTTTTCATCAAGGACAACTCATCACGTAGGTTGCCATCAAGGACAACACCTAATTCATAATGCCAACAATCTCCCCCTTTGGACTTGATGGCAGCCACTTTGGTGTTTGGTTACCACAACAAGTAATACATCAAGCCAAGCACTAAGCTTTTAAAACACCAAGCTACTCACAAAACACCAAGCTACTCTCCTCCTTTGACATCAAAGGCAAAGGGTTGACCAATGCTAAATGAAGACTTCCATATCTAAACTACTAAGTATGAACATTGATCATGCTCCCCTTGAGTGCATGCTGAAGTTTCTGAAGGATGAACATTGAATTACGTGACTTTATGACTCATAAGACTTGTCCTAACACCAAGGACTCAAATTGACATCAATTAGCCAATCACAATGGGTCTAACATCATTACATCATATGTCCAAAAGGTCTTGACCACAATAGTCCATACATGATTGAGTTTTACAACTATTGTATCATAGGTCTTTACATGACCTTTACATCAAATGCTAGATAAGACATTTATAACCAAGACCAAAGACCCTAAAAAGACCATGATAGTCATATACACCATATATTATCTGCACCATAGATATTTGTCAGCGACAACTCATCATCAATTACAAATAGAACAATGTAGCTTCATTATCATCAACTTGTGACATGATATGCATTCACAACACCATAAGTGAGAATCATCATAAGATAGGACAATGTAGCATCATTCTTTAATCCACCATGTTTCCAAGTATCATTCAACAAATGTAGTAGTAGCATATGACTATGTCTTCACAACATAATTTTCTTGGCCCAAATTCTTCATAAGAAGATTTATCATACCAACGCCACTTCATCAATATGAAACATAATCAACTCTTCGTCATAACAAATTCATCATTCAAGAACTTCATCAACATAAGAAAAAAAACCAATGAATCATTATGTATGAATCAAACATAATGCCAACAGTTCATTATTAGAATCATAGCCCCCTAAACCTATGCCAATTGTTCATTGTTAGATATGATCATTACATATATCAGTAAATCAAGGCATCATCATCAACTAGTCATCCATCAAGTCATCAAAAACTTATACAAGTGAAAAGAACTTTCAAACAACATCAACAGATTGCGACCTTCAACAATTAGAACATAAAATCCAATTGATAATTGATTAAACCATATCGGACCCTTTTCCTGAGTTTGTCCCACTGTTTCTTCATCAAACCAAAATATACGTGACTTTGCAGTTTAGAACTCACGTATACAAGCAACTTGTCTTCATAAGATTTGTGTACAGAAAGTGAAATACTGAAATTTCACACTTTCAGTTGCCCCTGAGTCTATTTTGACTATACCTGTACACTATTACTTCGCTAGAGACACGGTCAGTAGTATAAGAAACAAGAAAATTAAAAACAACCATGGGAATTAATATGTATTACTCCTCCTGATATTACACATCACTGATCCTAAGGACCTGATAACCATCTTCTATTTTTCATGAGATCAAGTATCTCTCACCACTTCTGCAGTCAATGTTAGAAATATTCATTTAATAATAGGAGTTTACAATAGGAAAAACCTTCTTTTACTCTAAGTCTAATACTTTCTCATATATATGAGAATTCCGATCTTCAAACACATATAATTTGTCTTGATTTATGTATCCTCTTATTATGACTTTTCCAGTTACTTCATTCATAACCTTACACTTGGTTGATGTAAACACAATTATATTTCCCTTATCTTCCATTTGTCCTACACTTAGGATATTCTTCTCTAGCCCTTGAACTAACAAAACATCAATTGCTGCTCTAGTTTTATTAATTCTAGCTTTACCTTGGCCTAGAATTTTTGTTGAAACATTAGTTCGAAGAATAACATTACCATGATGGTCTTTCTTGAGAGACTCCATTTTACTCTTATCTCTAGTGATGTGATGAGAAAATCCACTATCTATGTACCATTCATCTTCATCTTCGAATGGGCAAAGAGCAAGACCACACCTTATTTGTTCCTTTTCTTTCTTATTGGTGGATCCATCTTTTTTAGGTTTTCTGATATCAATGTTCTTATTTGGTTGCTTACCATATTGTCTACAGTGATCCATAGACTTGTTCCTGCATTATTTTGCTAGATGCCCAGACCTGTTACAAGCATACCATCTATATATTTCATATTCCTTCTATTGCAATCAATGGGTTTGTGACCAAACATATTGCAAGCAAAAAAATATCCTTTAAAGTACCTAGGAGTTGATGATCTTTGTATGAGACAATTGTTAGCTTGAAACATTCTATTTCTACAATTCGCTGCAACATGTCAAAAATTATGACATATAGAACATTCAACATTATTGATCACAGGAGAAAATCAATTAACATTTCTATAGTTAGGAGTAAATGATTTCCTTTGAAGGCTTTCTTTCCTTGGTTATTGATGAGATTGACTTCTTATCTCATTGTTGAGCATTTCTGATTTTGCATTAGAATTCCTTGCTTCAACTTGTGAGCTAGATTCACCTTTAAGAGTTTCTTGAAAACCAAGACCAGATTTGATGGCAGGAGATCTTTGACTACTAAGAATATTATCCAAAATCTTAGTACAGTATGCTGGAACCTATCAGGAAGGAAAAATTGTTTCTCTCACGAATCTAAGGAAATCTATCGCTGGAAGATCCCACGATCAACGATCCTCGCTCAATTATCATTGGACTATCCAACTCCTATTAAATAGAGAAATATCTTCTACTAAATTCACCAAATCACTGTCTACTCTGAAGTCTCCATGCCTTCACTTCCTCCATGCGAACCACATTTCATAAATATTTCATACTAGGTTCTCAATTTGCTCAACATGGGCAACCCAACAACACCATCATTCTACACATTAAATCTGAATAAAAAACTTTTCCCTGGAGAGGGTTACTTCTTCTCTTATACTCACAATAATCTCTGCTCTCTAGCACACCACAAGCTACCCATTTTATAACACAATCAACATATAAAATCTGAATCTTCTTCTCAACTCTATCTCCGATTTCTACACACAATACACTAATAAAACACTGCAAAACAATGTGAGCAGCCGCTGCAATCTATACTCACTCTCAAGGCCCTCACTATGGTGTACTCAAACACTCTCAAGGGCACAAACTAAATAGACTTAAAGCTTCCCTCTATTTATCATTTTTTTTGTGTGGTGATTAACTCAGTAAATGCTACAGGTTATGGATCACTCAACAATTATTTTCACACACTTCAGATTTGGTTGAGATAGGCTTCTTGATCAAATCAACCACTAACTCCACTATCCTTTTGATATCTTCAACCTTAATCAGATTCTAGAGAACCCACGACTTGATTCGGCGTTTTTTTGGAAAATTCCAATCATAAACTTCGTTGAAATTCCGAAATTAGTTGAGTTGTGCAAGGAATACAGAGAAATTCTCATGAAAAACCTCAGTCACACACATAACACATGGTATATTCAACTAGAGCTCCTCAGTCACTCCCAGAGGCTTGTCTACCAATGAATTGAGATTTTCAGTTGCTCCCATAACCCATCATCCATGCAACTGGGGTAGGGGATGGTCATAACTCAGTCAAATCAGCTCAAATCCTGCTCAACATTCTTCCAAAGCTTGACAAGCCTCTGTAGCACCTCTAGAAGTCACTGTCACCTCTGCAACACTTCACCAAGTCACTTCCATATCACTAACATGATCACAAGTCGAACCAGGTTGACTAGGATGTCAACCAACTATCATACTAAACATCTGGGCCATCAAAATTCTCCACAACATCTCTACCATCAATATGCAACTCTAGTACTTTGTTAGACATCCTCCAACACATGTATAACCATCTCAAGTATTCACTGAGACTTGAAGATCCCTTCCAAGCCCAATGTACAACATCATCAAAATGAGAGACCTAAACCGGGACATGGAGAACCAATCAACAAGGCTCCTCAACTCTAACTCTTGTAGTAGCAACCAACACCTATATGCAACAATATGATTAAGGATATCATCAAATCTCCAAGCTAGTCCAAGTTAGTAGACATGCCAATGACCATCTACACATCATCCATACACAAGCCACCTATAGTCACACATACACATACATAACCAACTCATCTGCAACCCACCCAACCTGGTTGTCATCAATGCCAACCAACAACAAATCTGCAACACACATTAATGCTAATAATCTCCCCCTTTGGCATTGATGGCAACCCTAAATGAAACAATCATATGAAATTGTCATCTAAAAACCGATTAATATCCTCAAATTATCCCCTTTTAACATCAATGGAAGAGGGCTAAACATGTCAAGGATGAATTTTATATACTTCTCTACATGCAATGGGATCCATCAACGAAAACATATACTCCACTCAATATCATATGGAAGTGATGAACAATGGGGTGCAAGAATGAAAGGAAACAACACTCCTCCACATAACTAAAAAATATGTGCAATAAACTCCCCCTGGACACAAGCTATGTCCAAACAGCAACACACTAGAGTGACAATATACATCTCCTACCAACAACAACAATAAATTCTCTCACTTAGCAACAACAATGTCTGAAACACATGTTATCTCCCCTGAAACAACAACAACATAATCCATTTCATAATAACAACAACATATCAAATCACCAACATATAACGACAACAACCTAATGTGACCAACTAGTAGCAACAACTCTGATCAACTCATAGCAGCAACAACATATATCCGACCAACTTTGAAACAACAACATCAAATACATCATCTCCACAATGTACTCTCCAACAGTAGAAAACTCATTTATCAACAACAACAATGACTATCTAGAAACAATATCTCTTTGAAGTAGACATGGTAGCAACAAATATTTGATCACATGTCACAACCGTATGACCAACCATACTCCACTGATAGCAAACATCTCTGTGGCTGAATGTATATATATTATATATATATATATATTATATAAATATAATTTATTAATATATATATCTATATATATATCATTGTCAATGCCTCCTTTCCATATGCAAGAGGCTACTCCACATGGACCAATGATTATGAAAAAATGATATGCCACAAAGTACAGGGTTTCATAGGCCTGTTACATGGCTTCCCAAAAGATAATACATGATTGTGCAATGAAAACATAAGCCTATACATATGGCTGAACCATGAATAACATGACTCTCTCTCAATGCATGCATGATTCCATCTATATCTACATGTATAATAGAGAAACATGATAGGACAATGAAAATACGTGACTCTAGAATGTCTCGCCATAATAAGTATGAGAGTGTAAAAAAATAATACATGAAATACACGGTTGTACCAACAGTACTAAAATCCCATACATAGTTGCACCAACTCTCATGAATCACTATACAACACATGCCATTTATGGCTTATGAATCTATGTGTGAAACATACAAGAATGAGGCTCTCTCATACATGGCTATTATAAAAATATTCTCATCAATGCATGTCTAATACAATGTCATAATGCAAGTACATAGAGAATATGATCCACAAAACGCCATTTTCATAGCAACAAGCTAATGTCAACAAAATGTTGGCATTATGACTAATGAGTTGTCCTTAATTGGAACTTGATAAATATGTCAACATGATGGTAGCAGAATGAGTATACAAGCTAGTACATATGTAAGAGAGAGATTGGACAAAGGAATATCAGTTTAAAGACAGAGGAAGGATAAAGGTGATGTTTTAAGAAGTATACACAGATCCAATGAACAAAGTTCATGTACATACATGGATATGGTTAAGCATGGTTAGGCAAAGACAGGCATGGTTAAGCAAAGTTGGGAAAAATCAATGTTTTCAAAATCACAAAATTTTCATTTTATATTTTGATTTCTGTACGCTACTTTATTGAAAGGAACCCGCGTGTGTACGCGACTGTTCTTAAGACAAGTAGCGTACATCCAATAAATTTATGATTCAGTTAATTCTTCATTTCGTTATCTTCAACCAGGGTATCAATACTTTATTATACATTAGATAGACAATAACCATGTGCAGTAAGAACAAAATAAATAATCACACAGAAGAAACATACATGAACGCCAAGATTTAAGGTGGAAACCAAATGCGGGAAAAAACCACCTACTGTTGTCGTCTTTGTATTCTTTTTAATATAAATAAAATATTTTACAATCTTGTACTAGTGCAGACTCATACCAGTATGTAGACACCCACCTACAGAAGGCTACAACCTTCGCTCATTTTCTAGCTCCTACTGGAAGGGAGCTTTAACTCCCTGGCTCTTATACTAGTGTAAACTTGTACTAGTACACAGACATCAACCTGCTGAAGGCTACAACCTTCACTCGTTCTCTAGCTACTACTGGAAGGGAGTTCCAACCCCCTAATCTGATTTGAAAACTAATACTAGAATGAAGCGCTAACTTCCTCAACTCTGGGGACCACGTTTCATAAATTTTCATATTGGATCCACCTGCTACACATCATCACAAATTGTAGGCCACATTTCATCAAATTTTAGACTGGACCCACTATCAACATTTAAGCTCAATATCAATCATCAAGTTATAACTCATCACTGTAACTGAATCAACCAATCCTTGTCACAACTGACTCAACCAATTAGTGAAACCCAATCAATTGTAACTCAATCAAAACTCAGCCAATCAACTGAAGAGTCAGATCACTATAACCAGAACATCAAACATCATACTGCATATCATAGAAACCAAATTATGTTACTGCAAACCCTCATCAACCATCTGTCAAAATGTATACACTACTTCTCAGTAGAAATCCCGCGTGTGTACGCACCTTTCATGAAGCATACCCGCATACAAATCTTAAACTTCTGCAAACTACAAATTGGACCACTATCATTCTGAAACAAACACTAAATTATACTTAGATCTACTGCAACATTCTGAACCAATCACATAACAATCTTTGATCTTCAATCACAATCAACAAGTAACCTGAACAATCTTCAATCAATCATTCCACAATCAAAACATCACTGTTTAAATACAGATCAACAAGAAGATTTCATTGACAGACAACAAAAATACGTGAGAATTGATAAAACGGATCAAACATCCTTTCATCAAAAGTCATACTTTATGTACGCACTGTCCTCAAAGCATAGCCGTGTGTGTATGCACTTTTCAAGAACCAAACCCACTTGTATGCAGCTTACCATAAACACATCCGCATGTGTATGTGCCTTGTAGGGTATAAAACTAGTGTACATATCTGCAAACTTAGAATCACTTCTTCGTTGCAACACAAAACTTCAGTCATACCTATATCTCGACATACACAAACAAATCATGCGTTAATACACCATCAACAAAAATCAATTCATCATGATTGTCATCTCAGATTTATTGGATCTAATCCATGATCAAACTCATGAGTGCATACTTTGTTTAGATCAAGCAAAGTATCAATAGCCCATAACATGCATACTTGGTTTAGATCTAACTATTCATAATATTTCCATCACTTGCACACATTTCATACTTTTATCTTCATCACTTTATATAGTTTAGCCTTTTCCAATACCACAGGTCAAAACCATGCTCCAACCGATGGTTTTCTTAGACGGGATCAAATCATCTGTTACTGGGCTCAATACCATAGGGAAATACCATGGTAAGGACCCTTGTTATTTAGAATACCATGGTGCAAAAAATGTATGCACCTTTGTTTCTTTGAAATCATGTGTGTACGTGACTTTTCTTAACAGAACCCGCATATACTTCTTGAACTCCCAACTTAATCATTCTCCTGCCTCTGAATTTCCATGCCTTTGTCAATACACTATGTCACATCCTATTTAAATATTCACCAAGTAGGTTTCCATCAATATACAAATCATTAAGTAGGTTTTCATTCATCTTGTCATCAAGGACAACTCATTAGGTAGGTTTCCATCAAGGACAACACCTAATTCATAATGCCAACAATCTCCCCCTTTGGACTTGATGGCAACCACTTTGGTGTTTAGTTACCACAACATGTAATACATCAAGCCAAGGACCAAGCTTGTCAAACACCAAGCTACTTGCCAAACACCAAGCTACCCTCCTCCTTTGACATCAAAGCCAAAGGGATAACCAATGCTAAATGAAGACTTCCATATCTAAACTGCTAAGTATGAACAATGATCATGCTCCCCTTGAGTGCATGCTGAAGTCTCTGAAGGATGAACATTGAATTACAAGACTCTATGACTCATAATACTTGTCCTAACACCAAGGACTCAAACTTACATCAATTACCCAATCACAATGGATCTCACATCATTACATCATATGTCTAAAAGGTCTTGACCTCAATAGTCCATACATGATTGAGTTTTACAATTATTATATTATAGGTCTTTACATGACCTTTACATCAAATGCTAGATAAGACATTTATAACCAAGACCAAAGACCCCCAAAAGACCATGATAGTCATATACACCATATATGATCTCCACCATAGATATCGGTTGGTGACAACTCATCATCAATTACAAGATAGAACAATGTAGCTTCATTATCATCAACCTGTGACCTGATATGTAGTCACAACACCATAAGTGAGAATCATCATAAGCATCATTCTTTAATCTACCATGTTTCCAAGTATCATTCAACAAATGTAGTAGTAGCATATGACTATGTCTTCACAACATCATTTTCTTGGACCAAATTCTTCATAAGAAGATTTATCATACCAACACCACTTCATCAATATGCAACATAATCAACTCTTCGTCATAACAAATTCCTCATTCAAGAACTTCATCAACATAAACAACAACACCAACGAATCATTATGTATGAATGAAACATAATGCCAACAGTTCATTATTAGAATCATACTAAACCTGTGCCAACTATTCGCTATTAGATATGATCGTTTCATATATCAGTAAGAATCATCAAGGCATCATCATCAACCAATCATCCATCAAGTCATCAAAAACAAATACAAGCGAAAAGAACTTTCAAACAACATCAACAGATTGCAACCTTCAACCATCAGAACATAAAATCCAATTGATAATTGCCTGAACCATATCAGACCCTTTTTCTGAGTCTGTCCCACTGTTTCTTCATCAAACCAAAATATATGTGACTTTGTAGTTTAGAACTCACGTATACACACAACTTGTCTTCATAATATTTGCGTATAGAAAGTGAAACACTGAAATTTCACACTTTCAGCTACCCCTGAGTCTGTTTTGATTATACCTGTACATTGTTACTTCACTAGAGACACTGTCAGTAGTATAAGCAATAAGAAAATAAAAAACACCCATGGGAATTAATATGTATTACTCCCCCTGATATTACACATCACTAATACTAAGGCCTTGATAACCATCTTCTATTTTTCATGAGATCAAGTACCTCTCACCACTTCTACAGTCAATGTTAGAAATATTCATTTAATAATAAGAGACTACAATAGGAAAAAATCTTCTTTTACTCTAAGTCTAATTCTTTCTGATATCTATGAGAATTCCGATTTTCAAACACATACAATTTTTCTTGATTTCTATATCCTCTTATTATGAGTTTTCCAGTTACTTCATTCATAACCTTACACTTGGTTGATGTAAACACAAGTATATTTCCCTTATCTTCCATTTGTCCTACACTTAAGATATTCTTCTTTAGCCCTTCAACTAACAAAGCATCAACTGCTGCTCTAGTTTTATTAATTCTGGCTTTACCTTGTCCTAGAATTTTTGTTGAAACATCAGTTCGAAGAATAACATTACCATGATGGTCATTCCTGAGAGACTCCATTTTACTCTTATCTCCAGCAATGTGATGAGAAAATCGACTATCTATGTACCATTCATCTTCGTCTTTGAATGGGCAGAGAGCAAGACCACACCTTATCTTCCTTTTCTTGCTTATTGGTGTTTCCATCTTTTTCAGGTTTTCTGATATCAATGTTCTTATTTGGTTGCTTACCATATTGTCTGCGGTGATCCATAGATTTGTTCCTGCATTATTTTTCTAGATGCCCAAACTTGTTACAAGCATAACATCTATATGTTTCATATTCCTTCTATTACAATCAATGAGTTTGTGACCAAACATATTGCAAGCAAAAAAATATCCTTTAAAGTCCCTGGGAGCTGATAATATTTCTATGAGACAATTATTAGCTTGAAACATTCTATTTCTGCAACTCGCTGCAACATGTCCAAATTAATGACATATAGAACATTCACCATTATTGATCATAGGAGAAAATCAATTAACACTTCTATAGTTAGGAGTAAATGATTTCCTTTGAAGGCTTTCTTTCCTTGGTTATTGATGAGATTGACTTCTTATGTCTTTGTTGAGCATTTCAGATTTTGCATTAGAATTCCTTGCTTCAACTTATGAGCTAGATTCACCTTGAATAGTTTCATGAAAACCAAGACCAGATTTGATGGCAGGAGACCTTTGAATACTAAGAATATTATCCAAAATCTTAGTGCTATCTTTAAATCACAAATGTTTATCCTTTTCTTCTAATTTACCTTTTAGGATATTTACCTCAACCTGATATTGGTTTTCCTGCTTCTTCAAGATTTCCTCTATCTTTCTTCCTTCCTCCACTAGCTATTTCAATTTTAGAATCTCTTCTTTCAACCCATTCTCTTGTTCTTCAAAAGCTTGAGTAGATCTTCATTCCACTTATTTGATTTTTCAAGGTCTGCTCTTAGAGAGATGACTTCAGCTTCAAGACCTTCACAATATTGGTTAGATTCCATACTAACATGATCCTTGTTGTTATAAGCCTGAAACTTATCATTATTTTTCAAAGTAAGATCAAGTTTTGTTCTAAGATCAACAATTTCTTCTAACCTGTCTTTGAATTAGCAACACCATTTGTCATTTTGGACACATTGTTAGATATAATATTACATGTGGGGTATTCCTTTGGGACTTCTTCATGTATTTCTTGTAACTTGTCACATACTTGCTTTGGAGTATTATAATGCATAACCTTATTCAATATTGAATAAGATATGCTACAAAAGATGTTACTCAAAGCTTTACTATTTTTTTCACTTCCTTATATGATGGAGGAAGCTTAGTGTAACCATTGCGCACTAGATGCCAGACATCGAGATTCATTAGATTCTATTTCATCTTTCCTTTCCATTGTTTATAATTATCTTTGCTTAGCATATGCACATCTACATAATCTGTTGATTCTAATTTGCCTTGATCTATTGCTTCAAGGACTTACTTTAACTTTTACCCATAAGTGAAAACTCAGTAGTTTCACTATCATCATCACTATCATTTTTACATAGAAAAGAAAATGGATCACATCTTGAACAAGAATCCATACCCGATGATGCTTTGTATTCTTCATTCTTGATCACTGGAAAGCGGTTTTCCCTCAGATTTGAATATCCACTGATATCTGTAACTGTTACTGCATCTGATCTATTCGTGTCAAAGTTTTCAATGAAGGTATCATTTTATTCTAGGGCATCAATTAAATTATCATCAGACTCATCTTCAAATGTCATAAGTAAATGACAATTTGATCAGACTCACCTTCTTCAGCATTTGAAAGACCATCATTGTCTTCATGTGTATAAAAACTTCTCTTGTTTTCAAACCTCTGCCTGTTTATTTTGGGAGATTCTTTTAGTTTCTCCTGATTTTCTTTATAAGGACACTTAGCAGCATAATGACAAAATCTACCATAGGAAAAACATTTGAAAGGAAGTTAGTTCTGAATCTTCCTGGACCTACGTGGAGTTTCTTTACAAAGTTTTCTTCTTCTTCTTCTTCTGATAGATAACCTGCTTCTTCCTTCTCTTTTCCTTTTGCAGTAGCCTTGAAGGTTGCTTCTCTTATATCTGAAGGACCACCTTTCTTCATCTCAACTGTTGTCAATATTCCATGGAGATGATCAAGTGTAATCTTTCAGATCCTACATTTCTTCAATAACAGATAGTTTGGATTCGAACTTTTGTGTTAGAGATCTCAATACCTTTTCAATAATAGAGGCATCTTTTATTTCTTCACCAAGATTTCTCATGGAATTCAAAAATTCCTCTACTCTAAGAAAAAATGTTGCAATGCTTTCATCATTATGCATTTTCAATGTCTCTCATACTAAATTCTGAATGTTTGAAGTTCAACACTTTTTACCTTGGTGCTGCCTTCATAACTTTGGATAATCTTATCCCACATTCCCTTTGCTGTGTTCATTTGCATTACCTTCACAAACTCGGTCTTGACCAAACTTCCCAAGATGGAATTTACAGCCTTTGCATTGGTTTCATACTATTTCTTTCCTGTAGTGTTTGAAGGAATGGAGGCTGGAAATAGATATCCACTTTCAACTATTTCCCATACATGAGCTCTTAGTGCCTACAAGTATGCTCTCATCCTAACTTTCCAAAATAGAAAGTTAGTTCCATTAAATATAGGAGATTTGATAGAAAATACTCTTTCGTGACTACCCATTTTGACGGATCTCCTTCAAGTGAGCAAGATTTTGCCAAATCACCTACCTCTCATACCAATTATTGGGAAAAATACTTAGGGCGGGGGGTGCTGGAAATACTAAGAGGGGCGGTGAATCAGCGTTCCTTAGAAATTAACACTTTTAAATATTTTCAGAGAATTAGTTAATCTTCAATTATTATTAATGTTTATGCCGTAATAACAGTAAATAGAAGAACACAGTAGACACAATAATTTTAGGTGGAAAACCCCCTCCAAGTAAAAAACCACCAAACACTTTTCTAATAAATTATTTAATCTTCAGCCCCAACTGAAATGAAAGAAACAAATTCCTATAATTCTAGAAAACAATTCTTTTCTAGCTCCCACTAGAAGGACACCCCAATGCCTTGGTTTCTTTAGTAGTCAATTGAATGGATGTCCCAACATCCTAGAACAACCTACCACTCTGAAGTATTCACAGGCTCCAACCTGTAGGCGACTTCATGCACTAGCCTAGCACCTCCCTGCCACCCTATAATGACTGTAATGAGACAAGAGTGTGGATTCCCGTACTAGGGACAACGATCCATGATACAATATGATTTACAATGATTTTGACCGAACACCCAATCACACTATGACCTGTAATCCAACCATGACATCATCCCAACAAAGACTCCTATGCCTCCCAATAATGCCTTTTTGACTCTAGGCAGATTGACTATTTTACAATAATGACTCTTCCAATGATGACATTTTTACAAATGAAACTTTTACAACTTTACAATGATGACTCTTGGCCTTGAAACTTCTTCATAATATATGGATGGTTGTCATGTCTCCAAAGGATGTCCCACTGCAATTATTCCTTTAATTTGATAAATATACTCTTGAATTCTTTCTTGAAGTTGTAATAGAATCTTCTTCTACCTGCATGCGAAATTTGCCTGACAAAACCAATCCCAAAACAAAACAAAATACCCTTCAACTTACCTCTACCCACAAAACACATGCAAGTGCATAATAATGAATAAATACAAATTAAAATTACAATGCGTACGTGAAGTGTGCTTGTCACTTTTGCTGTTGTCTTGTTGCAGCAGTAGACAAAGACTCCCACTCTTGATATAGGCCTGGACTCTATGCAAGACTATATTCATAACTGACCTAAAGATATATACAATAAAAATTGATGACAGACCCTAGACTTGTGATGGACCAAGTTATAAGTACGACAAAAGAGAACATTCTATTAGCTATGACAAGACAAGTAAAATGAACATACAACATCATATAGATTTAGAAGACTTGGTGTAGCATCAAGAATATGTAGCATCAAATGTGTAGTATCAAGAATAGGACATCCAAAATGTGGTATAAAACTAACTGTGACATATAGAGACATAGAGATATAACCGAGACCCTGTATGTACTTACATTGTCCTGCAAAAAAATATGTTAGAGATGATACTCATATTTCAAATGTAAATACTATTCATACATACCTTGCTATAGGAGACTTACCCTTGACTGTTGATGTGTGGTCCTTACTGCAATGATCCTTGAATGCATTATTTTTCTTGCCTTATAGGAGCTCAATATTAAATATGTTGTATCTATTTAATTTGAAATCTCTAGGGTCTGAAATTTCGTCCTATGGTATCCCTCTGAGTTCTCTTTCCAAAACCATAGGTCTAATCAATATTTGTTTCTTCAAGAAAGAGGTATGCCCAATCTCCCATGATGACCTAATTTTAGACTGGTTCAGTAGAGCGAACTTGTAAGAAGTGCCATGTGTCACTGTTGCCATCTTCGGCCCTAAAAAAACTACTCAAAAAACTAAAGTCTATCCTATTTCTATGACGATTTACAAAATTTGAATCCAATGCTCAGAGAGAAAGTTATGACCATTTTCCCAACGTCACCTATTTGATATGGAATTTGGGAGCATGCAACAACCCTAACTTTCTTAGATGATATCTCTAAAAATATAGTGAACCAAGATCTGAAATTCAGTCACAGGGTTCATCACGATTTCGTATCAAATGGGTTTTAATTTCAGATTTTGAAGCTTCTCAGAAACAAAGTTATAGCGAAAATTCCATGATGACCTGTTTGAAGACACAAAATACCTATTAGAGGAGGATATGAGGGTCATTATTTATATGAATGTCTTGAGTTGAGAGGGTCCTCAACAAGTGAATGTTGGAGAAATTTTAGGATATTTTTTTTATTATTAATTATTTACTATTCAATGACCACAACCAATTATGAGTGCCATGCCACAACCCCATAGGGTTTTAGCCCACTAATTGGGGTTACTAACTTCAAACATGAATATCTATTAAACCGTGACGAATTACTTGGCATGCCATATATCAACGGAAACATCTCGACAAGTAGAATCCATCTAGAAGATCCTTGACTCATAAAAGATTAAGTTTTCAAGTCAAAATGCCCATGAAATATTGAGATTGTCCCTGATACTGCTTGGGTTGACATCAATGACAACCACTGATCAACAATCATATTTTAAAAATCACAAACTTTCATTTTATGTTCTGAGTTTTGTACGGGACTTTATTGAAAGGAATCCACCATGTACGTGACTGTTCTTAAGTCAACTATCGTACATCCTGTAAATTTATGATTTAGTTAATCCTTCATCTTTTTATCTTCATCTAGTGCATCAATACTTTATGATACATTAGAGAGACAGTAACCATGTGTAGTAAGAACAAAATAAACCATCAAACATAAGCAACACACATGAACACCAAGATTTAAGGTGGAAACCCAATGGGGGAAAAAACCACCTGTTGTTGTCATCTCTGTCTTTTTTTTAATATAAAGAAGATATTTTACAATCTTGTACTAGTGCAGACCCATACTAGTACGTAGGCACCCACCTGCAGAAGGCTACAACCTTTTCTCATTTTCTAGTTCCTACTGGAAGGTAGCTTCAACCCATGGCTCTTGTACTCTGGTAAACTTGTACCAGTATGCAGGCACCAACCTGTTGAAGGCTACAACCTTTACTCATTCTCTAGCTGCTACTGGAAGAGATATCCAACCCCTTGATTTGATTTACCAACTACTACTAGAAGGAAGCTCCAACTCCCTCAACTCCGAGGACCACGTTTCAAAAATTTTCATACTGGATCCACACGCTACATATTATCACAACTTGTAGGCCACATTTCATCAAATTTTCATACTGGAACCAGTACCAACATTTAAGCTTAATATCGATCATCAAACTGTAACGCATCACTGTAACTGAATCAACCAATCTCTGACACAACTGACTCAACCAATTAGTGAAATCCAATCAAATGTAACTCAATCAAAACTCAACCAATCAACTAAATAGTTAGATCACTATAACCAGAACATCAAACATCATATTGGATATCATAGAAACCAGATTCTGTTACTGCAAACCCTGATCAACCATCTATCAAAGTGTATACGCTACTTCTTACTAGAAATCCCGCATGTGTACGCACCTTTCATGAAGCATACCTGCGTATAGATCTTAAACTTCTGCAAATTGAAAACTGGACCACTATCGTTTTGAAACAAACACTGAATCATACTTAGATCCAGTGCAACATTCTAAACCAATCACAGAACAATCTGTGATATTTAATCACAATCAAAATGTAATATTAGAAATTTTCAATCAATCAATCCACAATAAAACATCATTGTTTAAACCCAGATCAACAAGAATACTTCATTGATAGACATCATAAATACGTCAGAACTGGTAAAACTGATCAGACATCCTTTGATCAAAAGCGCTAATTTATGTACGTGCTTTCCTCAAAGCATAGCCATGTGTGTACACACTTTTTGGGAATAAAATCCACATGTACGTGGCTTACCAAAAATACATCCACGTGTGTACGTGCCTTGCAAGCTATAAAACCTATGTACATATATGAAAATTCAGAATCACTTCTTCACTGCAACACAAAACTTCAGTCATACCTAGATCTCGACATACACAGACAAATAATGTGTTAAAATGACATCAACACAAATCAATTCATCATGATTGTCATCTCAGATCTATTGGATTTGATCCATTATCAAAATCTCGAGTGCATACTTAGTTAGATCAAGTAAAGCAACAATAGCCCATAACATGCATACTTTCTTCAGATCTAACTATTTATAAGATTTCCACCACTTGCACACATTTCATACTTTGATCTTCATTACTTTATATAGTTTATCCTTTTTCAATACCACAGGTCAAAACGATACTTCAACCTATGTTTTTCTTAGAAGAGATCAAATCATCCATCACTGGGCTCAATACCATAGGGAAATACCATGGTAAGGACCCTTGGTATTTAGAATAGCATGGCACGAAAACTATACGCGCCTTTGTTTCTTTAAACTCGCGTGTGTACGCGGCTTTGCTTAACAAAACCTACGTATACTTCTTGAATTTCCAACTTAATCATTCTTCTGTCTTTGAACTGCCATGCCTTTGTCAAAACACTCTATCACACCTGTAAAACACTCTGTCACATTCTGTTTACATATTCACCAAGTAGGTTTCCATCAAGAGACAACTCATTAGGTAGGTTGACATTCATATTATCATCAAGGATAACTCATGAGGTAGATTTCCATCAAGGATAACACCTAATTCATAATGCCAATATGATCTACAACATGTCCTTTTCATAGCAACAAGCATTAGGGGAACTTTGAGGTCTAAAATGAGTCTCCTAAGGAAATTATAAAATAATAGTGGAATAATAAAATAAGATTAGATTACATCATCAAATTTTAGAGTGAAAAATGAAAAAACTACTTTTTCAACTCGTAGTTTCAACTTATATCCATATGGGTTTACTCAAATTTCAAATGGGAACAATCGTTGGATGCAAAATTTGATTCCTCATCCAAGGAGTACCCATTTTGCATACTTTTGTTGGACCCTGCTACACGAAAAATGAGAAATACATGAAAAATGTTATTGCAGTCATGTTTTTCATGCATTTCTCATTTTTCATGTAGCAGGGTTCATTAAAAGTATGCAACATGGGTACTCTTTTGATGAGGAATTAAATTTTTCATCCAATGCGTACTCTTACTTGAAATTTGAGTAAAACATTAGGGAGATAAGTTGAAAATACGAATTGAAAAACAAGTTTTATTATTTTATTATTTTTTATTATTTTTCCTATTTAACTTCAAAAATGGTGAATCATCCCCCATGGTTAACATCATCATCTTGAATCCTATTGGTTCTTATAAAGTTTATTTTGGTTTGTTGGGTAGCAGAAGCCCTGTGCAATAGTCATGGGGCACAAAGCCCGAAATTTTGGGTAAAGATAGGGTAAAGACTTGATGGGATGCGTGGAGCGCGATTGATAATAAGTTGAGTCAAAGGGTGGTCTACCCAAAAATAATGTAAAGAAATATAAGTTGAGTCGACCCGCCTATGGATCGCGGTCCATGGAAATGTATAAATAGAGGGAGGCTCTATGGGTAGAAGTAGCTAGTTTTTGGTATGAAATCTGGGATCTGATATGTAATGGGTTTTTGAGAAGGAATGTTTTGAAGCATCTGTAAGTCCGAGTCAAGGGTTTAGGTAGTGGAAAGGGGCTCTGCAGCTATGTGCGCAGAGGCCTGGAAGAGTCTGCAGCTATGTGCGCGAACCCCTACAGCTGAGTGCATAGGGAGAATCTGGATGTATTGGTGAAGAAGTTGAATAAAGCTAAGTTGTTTCTGAAATTCTATGTTGAATCTGAATTATCGTGGATCTGGTTTTTGTATGTTTACTGTAACTGTTTGACCTATGCGCATCTGCTTATAAATACATGAATCGTGTCTATTCTAAGTGCATGAACTGGTTAACTCTGATAAATGTTTGCTTAAAGATCACAATAAGTAGATTGAATACATAAACAACACAATAATAAGTAGTAAGGATTATTCTAGGTTCGGATCTGTGTGAAATAGAGAAGCGCGGAGTTACGGAACAGTGCACGAAACCTCTAGACCACATCTAGACATCCCAAGGGTGCAGAAACATAGTTCTAGCACCCTCCCTTGCTACCTCGAGTGAGATCTCAGTCCACGCTCCATAGGCTGTTGCTGAAAGGGCCAGTAGTTGCAGGATTTGTTTGGCTAAATAATTTTTCTGAACATGGGTCAAGCCCATATAAGCCAACAAATGGTTCCATTGCCAGGACCGGGATCTACCTAAGGGGTGTTTGATGTTGGGACATTGGAACCCTACAAAGAAAGATATTGAAGAGTGGTGGGATCTAAAACTCCACGAGTTCGCAACTCAGGAAAATAGAAACCCACGAATATCGGAGGAAGATTGGCTGGACCGCTATATATACACAGATATTCACAAGGTCTTCTTCGCGACATTTATGGTAGAGCTATACGAGTGGATCGTAAGGTTAGCTAAAAGCATGGGAAGTTGCAGATTGGACAAGCCTATTGTGTGGACTCCGAAACTAGGGCATAGGCTAGAAGCCCCCGAAGATAAAATCACGCACGCAGTAGATCATTATCTGGATCGGGTGATAGTAGGATTTATCATTGAGTTCATGATAGATACAACTGTGAGCTATAGTGAAGCAGAAAGGCGATTTCTTCAAGGACCTCGGGGTAAGTATATCAAATCATTGAATACTTAGATTAAGATGCTGTTGTGTGAAAAACAGATTATGCGCATTTATTGATGTCTCGAGTAATGTGGAATGGAAGAGATTAACGCAGAATGGGAGGGGTAGAAAACAATCCTTTGGCTTCTATTTCACGGGAAAGTGGGGAGGAGCTCACGAGATTCTCATAAAGAAGTGCAGTCCGGTTGATCAGGGAGTGCTTCCCACTGATACCACCTCCGTCTATGCCACCACCCTCTTCACCTACATCAAATCCGTCCATTCCAACCCCACCTCCAACCCCACCACCGCCAAAAGTCGGGATAATGAGTGCAATCCAGCTGCCAACATTTAAGGGTGTAGGAAATGAGGAACCGGGCCGGTTCTGGTTTGTGATAAAGTCTGTATGGGATTCTCAGGGCATCACAGATGATAACATCAAGTAGGCTACCTTAGTTAGCGCGCTGCAGGATCATGCCCTGACCTGGTACATGAAATATTTAAGTGATCACCCAAATGAAGGAATAACAACAATCCAGGAGGCACTGAACAAGGAATTTGGGCGACCAAAGTTAGAAACATAGTCGGTTATTAGGTTCAATGAGATTGTAATGTTGCCTGGTGAAACCCTGTGGGATCTGGATCAAAGGTTGAAAAGAACCATTTGCGAGGCCAACATGACATTGTCGGATGCGCAACACTGCACTTGGTTTGTTGCATCATTAATGCCATATCTGAGATTGGCTCTGTCGTAACAAAAGATCTCAACCCAAGCTGAAGCGCTGGAGGCAGCAATGCGGCTGCACGAAACCCCAATATAGGATCCAGGGTTGGGAGTACAGCAAATCCAAGCGCAAATACAAAACTTATGTCTAGAGATGTGAAGCCTGAAACAAGGATAGGCACCTAGGACATATGCATGGGAAGAAGTGTGGTGTATCAAATGTAAGGGACAGGGCCACGATAAGGACCACTGTCCGATCTTCGCGAACAATGTGGCAGGAGGGGGACCAATAGCGTTGCAACTAGAGATACAAGCTGGGCCAAGCATGGCGCCCACACTCTGGTGCACAATCTGTCAAGTGGGAGGAAAGCATGCCACGAACAATTGTCACCTATTGCCAAACTTAAGACAAACCCCTCCTCAACAGTTATTTTGTAACTTCTGCAGAACGGTGGGCCGCGATGAAAGAAATTGCTGTAGTTATGAGATGTTGATGGATCGAACACCTGCTTATAGGATGCAAATGGAGGCACGCAGGCAGGATCCCACTGCACCGCTACTGCGGGGAGGGTACCAAGGATGCAGACAGGGCCATGGGGGAATGTGACCTAGATGGGGATGAGGAAAATTAATTTTCTATAACTGCGGAGGGTCAAGGCATTACGTGCGGGATTGCACGAACCCAACCAAAGCCTGTTGTTCTTACTGTTACCAATTTGACCACGAAGTAGTTGATTGCCCCACACTGATTGCTCAGATGCAGGAAAAAGGGGTGCTTCTAGCTAACCCCACTCAGAACATCCAAATGTTGAAGGCTAAACCCCACATGGAGGATCCTAATGTAAATATGATGCTCCAAAGTGGCACCACCATTGGAGAAGATAAGGGGAAGCAGCCAGAGGCGGATGCATGGGTCCGTAAGGCCCCCTTGAAACAACCAAACTTTGACTTGGAGCATATGAAGGAAACCTTTATCGAAGCCAAGAAGAACTTCAAAGAAGCATCTACGTCAGAAAGTAAGGATCAATTTGGATCAGAGAAGGATACTTCTATGCTAACCACCTTCTTGTAAACTTGCATGAACTTACTCAGGGATGCTAAAGCGGTAAAAGGGCTGCAAAAATTGATCACTCGATGCACGGGAGTGGACAAACCATGAGTGGCCTAAAAATTAGGCAAACATGCTTTGCACATTGGGTGGGAAATGTGACTGACTGTCCAGATCGAAGACTATGAGATGGACTAGGTCGTTTTAGATTTGGGGTCCGATGCGAATGTCCTACCAAAGCAGACGTGGGAACGTATGGGCAGGCCTACACTATAATGGTCACCGATTCAATTATGGATGGCTAACCAACAAAATATTCTACCCATGGGAAGACTGCATGGGGTTACAGTAGACATCGATTGCGCCAGCATCCAAACTGATTTTGAGGTCATAGAAATTGTGGATGATAGTAACCCATATCCTGCACTGTTAGGGATAGATTGGGCAATGAATATGAATGGAGTCATCAACCTCAAGAAATGGAAAATGATATTCGAAAAGAAATCTCTCTGCGTAGTGGTCCCATTGGATCCAGCGGAAAGGGCGCGATATACTAAGCCCATGTGCAATGAAGATAGCGATGGTGAGTTAGACTATATCTACCAGATTACAGTGTAAGATCAGGACAGGATAAATCCAATAACGGACGGTAGACTCTCATGCGATCGTTATAGTTCTTGCACGTCGGACTTAGATGAAGAGACTGAACGATGGTATAACCGACTACATGAAGTAACCACACTCAATTGTAATAGGATGGTGAAAATAGGGGCAAAGGAACAACTCTATCCACGGAAGTATCACATGCAACCACTGCTTCAGAAAAGTGTGTAGCTTTGAAGATGCGAAGGAAGGGGCGAAGATGTCGAAGGTAGGGGTGCGCACTGCTGGAAGAGTGAAACGAAGTAAGCATTCCTTTCCATCATAGGCTACAGGTGTATGAGGTGCGGACATCCAACTAGCTTAGAACTAGTAGTCCAAAGCCACCCCAACAGACCAGTGTGCCAGCGGCTGACGCCAAGGTTAGCATGGGATCAGGGAAGTTGTAGATACCATGGGTTTTCTAGGCCTGTAATAGATGCCAGAAGGAAGCTCAAAAAAGACAGAGTAGCCACAGGCCCCATAAATTGTGGTTACGACCGAGGAAGCAAAGTGCGTTAAGAAGGGATGGATCCAGCAGAGTAGCCAAGGAATGAGCTGCGATCCCTGCTATCATGGCTGTGCCCGCACTCATGGAAGATCATAAACCCCTGACCGATTACCCAGATGCTTGAGAGGCGCTTGCAGCCCGGGCTAGCAGGGAAGTTACGAACTCGCACCAAAGGTGTGAGCACCTAACTAGCAATAGAAACTACAGTCTCAACACCTCGAGTAGTTGAAAGAAGGCATGGGACTATAAACCAGTCTGTCGAAAATCGGCATGACAAAAGGATTCTTTACCAAGTCAGGCAGTCCACAAGCTTGCAGCTGCACCCCACGGATGGTGCTACTATGGGGAAAAGTCAAAATATGACCATTAGCACCAGTGGTTATGATAGGAAGGTCAGATTACGTCAATGAGGAGCAGGCGACATGACATTAAGATGAAAGTTTCGGATGAGGTAGGCAAAGATCTACCGACTCGACGCCACTAATAAACTAAAAATGAAGGGAAGGGATTTTTTCAAATCTCATAGTTTGTGTCCGGCACTAGACTTTTGGCACTTTGAACCAGCAGAAAGTAGTGAGTATGCGACTACCAGGCACCCCATGAGTACCATGGAAAGAACTTGAGCACGGGTCATAGAGGAAATGAAACTGAATTAGGAAGAGCCCGAGGACGTGACTCAGGTTCTTGAAGTTTTGAAGTCTCCACGTACCCCGTGGCCTTGGAAGAACAAGCAGATGATAGGAACGGTCCAGGCCTCACCAAGATTCAACAAATGCTCGGTAGTTGACAAAGGCAAAGTAGTCACCTCCGAACCCACTGTGGAGGATGATGATCTGCAAGCCCTGATTGATCAAATTGACGCACAGGAAGAGGAAGAAGAAGCAGCGTTCCAACTTCCATCGTTACCCCCGTATCTTTCTCTGTGGACCAGGATGACCAAGATATCGAAGGAAATGGACGCTGCAAAGACTACGCTCTAGAGCCTGCTTCTTCCAGATGGCATAAGGTTCGAAGGGTTGCCGATGGGGTGCGTTCCAAGAATCAAATTCGAAGATTGGGATCTTGCAGATAGTGACAAGTTCCCCGAATTGGCCAAATACAAGTTATTGCCACAAAAGTGGTTACTAGGTGTGGAGAAGGTAGGACTACTAAATCTCAGGTGGATACCTCACTATCACCACACGACCATCCCCATATTTGTGTTTCGATAGTTGCTATGTCTCATACATGATGGATATCTCTGGTTGGAAGAGCCGATCCCGATCACAATTGACCTAATCCACCAGATCACACACCTGCCACTTAAAGGGAATAATCTCATAGACATAGTAGTAACCAGTAGCGAGGGAGGCATCGCCAAAATAATGAAGGTGAAATATCATCTGGATAAAGGAAAGAAGGGGTATGTCATAGCAAGCATTAGCGACCACGTGGTACGAGTCGTCACTCAGCTAATAGCCAGTAAACTCATGAGAAAATGTCGCGTAGATGAGGTGCTAGCCCCTGTCATTGCATTCGTAGGGCAGTGCGCTGAATGGGTTCAGTTCAATTGGGCACTGTTTTTATGGGACGAATTTCTGACCAATTGTCAAGAAACACAGGACAAAGGTAAGACATTTCATTACGCATGGTTGCTTTTATCAATCCTTCTGGTTACAAGCGAATTTCCGTAGGAGAGTCAATTTCCCAGCCTTGAGAATAGCCTACCCGAAGCCGTGCAGTATAATTCGCTTTGGGCTACCAAGGATGTAGCAAGGGTTTCTACAATCTGGGAATTTTGGAACTCCATGAAAGGAAAGATATGGACACGGATTGATCAAAGACCACGCATGTCCCCCACGATATACAATAATTTTCAAAGCACGACCAAGTTCAAAGAAGACATGCATCACTTGTATATCCATGCACGAAATGATCCAGAGCGATCCTAGGTCACACTTCCATTCCTTGCAACAGATGATGCCATTTATGCGGTATTAGCAGCATGGACTCTAGAATGGCACGCCCCAGGCAAGGTCGTTCTCGACAAGCTGGCAGCACAACAATAGAAGAAGGAATGCCAGCAGCGACTCACTCAACTAGCATAAAAGACACGTCAGGAACAACAAGCAACTTTGCAGCGAGAGGCAACCACGAGCCCGACAACAGAAGGGAACTAGGTAGATCAGGGAATGGACCTGGAACAGGACCCGTAGCAGGAAATGGAGATGCAGGACCACCTCAAGCGGTCGTGCACCAAGGAATCACCGGTCGATCGGAAAAAGTCCAAAACAATGAAGGCTCTGGAAAAAGAATTCATGGATAGTAGCCAGCTAACGAGCAATGTTCCCACCAGCGCATTGCCCAAACTAATCACTGAATAGACAACTGTGTTGGGGGAGATCAGAGTGCAGTTGCAGGCATTACAAGAGTGACCCCTGGGTTGGGTCACCCGATAGCTGGTAGAAGATACAGCCACCACTGAGCAGATGGTCAACAGGCACATGTCACACACCCTATCGTTACCAGAAGGTGCTGTCCTAGCCACAACAGCAGGCAAAGAATGTAGTTGGTAATTAAATCTAGCCGCCCTGTCTAGAAATGGACTATACCTACTGCAAGAGGGAGTAACTCAGGAGTTTTGAGCCAGGGAAGGTCGCGATTTCCACATCTTGACAGAGCAGAAGGCAAATTTAGAATAGGTCACTCTCCATCATGATGACTTGACCGCACGATACCAGGAAGTAGAACAAGCTGTGACGGAGGCGTGTAACATGGTACTAGAGTTAGCCATCCCCGGGGACCTCCCACTAGCTACCAGGATTCAGCACATGGCAGCCAGCTTTCGCACGGCCCAAGCGAAGGCCGTAAGAGCCTAGGAGGAACTAACATTACAAGTTGCAGAGCTCTGTCTCAAGGCCCGACCACCCACACCCTCGGATGAATGGGAACGCCGGTGACGAAATTCTAGCTGAATGGGAAACAATGAGGAGTGCTATTCACGAATGCTTGGGACTACTAGGTTAGTCTCTTGGGATACTCACATCCCTCTAGGAGGACCCAAACATACAGCAAGTGGAAACCGAGGCGCGCGAGTTATAGTAGGCCTATGACACCACTCGTGGGGCTGCACAGATGGTTGCTATCATGTAGTGGTTGGCCAAAATGAAGGAGGTCCAGGTGCTCAAGGCCCAAGTTGATGCGGTGCGACAATAGGAAGCAGTACTCAAAGAATGTATCCAGCCCTGGCTCAATGAAGTGTTTAGTGTATATACAAATATTGAAGGCAAGGTAGCGCATATGCAGGCAGTGTGTGAGACCAAGCAAGAAACTGCAAGTGATAGGGATGCATTAGTGGCTCACTTGGAAAAGGTACAGAGGCTCGCAACCGAATTTGTTGCAGGGACAGACGATATGTAGAGGTTGCTGACCAACCTCCTCGCGAAGATTCCTGCACCAGTTGAGTGGCTCGGGATGAGTCACAATGATTGTGTTGGGGGATTGTTGGGTAGCAGAAGCCCCGCGCAACAGTGATGGGGCACAAAGCCCAAAATTTTGGGTAAAGATGGGGTAAATACTTCGCAGGAGGCACAGAGCGTGATTGGTAATAAGTTGAGTCAAAGGGTAGTCTACCCAAAAAATAATGTAAAGAAATATAAGTTGAGTCAGCCCGCCCATGGATCGCAGTCCATGGAAATGTATAAATAGAGTGAGGCTCTATGGGTAGAAGTAACTAGTTTTTGGTATGAAATCTGGGATCAGATATGTAATGGGTTTTGAGAAGGAACATTTTGAAGTGTCTGTAAGTCCGAGTCAAGGGTTTGGGTCATGGATAGAGGCTCTATAGCTGTGTGTGTAGAGTCTTGGAAGAGTTCGCAGCTATGTGTGCGGACCCTTGCAGTTGAGTGCATAGGGTGGATTTGGATGTATTGGTGAAGAAGTTGAATAAAGCTAAGTTGTTTATGAAATTCTATGTTAAATCTGAATTATCACAGATCTGGTTTTTGTATGTTTACTGTAACTAGTTGATTTATGCACATCTGCTTATAAATACATGAATCTGTGTCTATTCTAAGTGCACGAACTGGTTAACTCTGATAAATGTTTGCTTAAAGATCACAATAAGTAGATTGAATACATAAACAGTGCAATAATAAGTAATAAGGATTATTCTGGGTTCAGATCTATGCGAAACATAGCAGCGCGGAGCTACGAAATGGTGCGCGAAACCTCCAGACCACATCTAGACATCCCAAGGGTACGGAAACCTGGTTCCAGCACCCTCCCCTGCTACCTCCGGTGAGACCTCAGTCCATGCTCCACGGGCTATTGCCGAAAGGGCCGGTAGCTGCGGGATTTGTTTGGCTAAATAATTTTTCCGAACCTGGGTTAGGCCCATATAAGCCAACATGGTTGTACATTTTTCTTAGGATACCCATTTTAGACCTCAAAATTCCTCTAATATAATGTCAACAAAATGTTGGCATTGTGACTAATGAGTTGTCCTTAATGGGAACCTACTTGATAAATATTGCAACATGATGGTAGCATGATTAGTATACAAGCCAGTACATAAGTAAGAGAGACACTAGCCAAAGGAATATTAGTTCAGCGATAGAGGAAGGATAAATGTGATGTTTTAAGAAGTATACACGGATCCTGTGAACAAAGGCCATGTACATATGCGGGTATGGTTTAGCAAAGTTGGGTACAATTTCTACACCATAGTATTCTCAATACCAAGGGTCTTTACCATGGTATTGTCCCATAGTAATGAATGAAACAACATATATTTGATCCCGTAAAAAAATACCATGGACATAACTACAAAATTGGCCTAAGGTATTGGCTAAGGGCTAAGATGTATAAGGAGATAGAGATCAAAGTGACATGTGTGCATGTAGTTTTATTGATGAATGGTTTGATTTGAAATAGGTATGCACCAAGGAATATGATAATGGATTAGATCTATTATATCTGAAATGACTATATTGAATAATCTACTTATGGTTTGATAGATCCGTGATGATGATTTTATGATGTGTATCTGTTATGGTGTATACCTAGATTTGGTTTTGATAGGTGTTCTGGTGTGGAGCAGAGGTTTGACTCAGTGATTATAGATATGTTCATAGATTTTATTCAGAATGGTCACATACATACGTGAATCTTCTTCTAGAGAGTTGCATATATATTCTACAGTATGAACAGATCTATATGCGGATGTCAAGTATGAAAGGCTCATACATACACAAAAATACTTTATAAGGGTCACGTACATATGCTAGGGTTTTGTAGTATGATTTGATGATAATGATTGATTTTTTTTATTATGTTTGTTATTGTTTGTTGATGAAGTCTTGCATGATAATCTGTGTTTAACAATGCTGGTTGGGTTGAACTGATGAATAGTAATGATGTTTCTATGTGATGATCTGTATGTGGTTAAGAGATATGTGATAGGGTGAGTATGTGTTTTAGTGATTACTTTAGTAGTGTAGTAATTTAAATTCAAATTTCTGTGTTTTGAGATCGGTACGCAGGTCATCCTAAGGGAAAGCACGTATATACGCGGGTGTGCCTTTGAACAATAGCGTAGATATTCTGACATAAGTTTAGTCAGGGTTTGCAGTGAAAGGATCTTGTTTTTGTGAAGAAAAATATGTAGTTTTATATTCTGATGAATGGGTATACAGTGTTATAAGTTGGTTTGGTTGTTTGAATAAGTTACTTCAATATTTAATTTGGTGATCCAGTTGATTCAAAGACTTGATACAGTGTTGATTTCAGTATTTCTATCTAATATTTGGAATGGATCCAGTTTGAAATATTATGAAATGTGATCCACAAAGATCTGAGGATAAGGGGGTAGTATCTCCCTCCCAGTATAAGCTGGAGACCGAGAGAAGGTTGTAGCCTTCTGCAGGTGGGTGCGTGCGTACTAGTATGAGTCTACATTAGTACAAGATTGTAAGAAATTTCTCTTTATAATAAAAGAAGAAGACAAATACTACAACAACGGTGATTTTTTTCCCACATTGTGTTTCCACTCAAAAATCCCAGTGTTCATGAGTGTTGATGTGTTGTTTATGTGTGATGGTTTATTTTGTTCTTATTACACATGGTGACTATTTAATTAATGTCTAATGAAGTATTGATGCACTGGTTCAAGTTAAACAAATGATTGAATTAATTGAAAAGTTAGTTAACTAGATATATGTTACTTGTATTCATCACAGTCGTGTACATACGCAAGTTTACTTCATAGTAGTAGCGTAAAAAAATCTGAATGAGAAAGGAAAACATTAAGTAGTTTAAAACAATGATTCACCCCCCTCTCAGTGTTTTTCCTAACAATTGGTATTAGAGCAGGTCCTTCAGAAGAAGCTTGATCGCTTGAAGGAAGATTCATCAGGCCATCATTGTTTAATGGATCCAATCCATTTTTTGGAAAGTCAGAACAAGAGCTTACCTACAGTCACTTGGAGCAGATGTTTGGGGAATCATTGAAGGAGATTATCAGTATCCATCCTCCATTCCCACAAATGAATCATAAAAGAAAAAATATGAGACCAATGCAAAGGATTTCAATGCTTTGTTAGGAAGCTTGGGAGAATCTGAATTTTTCAAAGTCATGCAGTTGAATACTGCAAAGGATATATGAGACAAGATCATCAAAATTTATGAAGGTGACACCATGGTAAAGAGTGCCAAACTTCAAACACTTGGAATTCAATATGAAACTCTTAGAATGCATAATGATGAAAGTATTGCAAATTTCTTTCCTAGGGTAGATGAGATTCTTAATGCGATGAGAAATATTGGTGATGGAGTAAAATAATCATCATTGGTTAAGAAAATATTAAGATATATAACCCCAAAATTTGATTCAAAAGTATTTTCCATTGAAGAAATGCAGAATTTGAAGAACCTTACTATTGAACATCTTCACGGGATTTTAACCGCCTATGAAATGAGAAAAGGAGGTCCTTTAGATATCAGAGAAGCTGCATTCAAAAGTACTTCTAAAGGAAAGTAAAAGGAAGAGATCAAGGAATCACGGTATGTATCAGATAAAGAAGAGGAAAAATTCGTAAAGAAACTCCAAGTAGGTATTGGTAGATTTAGAGGTAAGCTTCCTTTCAAATGTTTTTCTTGTGGGAGAGTTGGTAATTATGCTACTAAATTCCCTTGTCAACAAAACCATGATAAAGGGAAGAATTCAACAAAGGTAAATGCTAGAAGAAGGTTCGAAAACAAGATAAGATTCTACACACAAGAAGATAGTGATGGTCTCTCAAATGGCAAAGAAGGTGAGTTTGATCAATAATATCAATTACTTATGGCATTTAAAGATAAATGTAGTAATGAGTCTTATGATGCTTTTATGGATGCCCTAGAAGAAAAGGATAATCTCATTAAAGAAAAAAATAAGCTTCAAATTCATTTAGAAGAAGCTAGATTAACAAAATAAGCTTTGAAGAAACAAATTTTAGAAAAAGAGAGGCACAATGAAAAGTTAAAACTAGAAGTAGTAAGTCTAAGGAAGGAACTTGAGAAATAAAAAAGTCTAAACCTTAGATTTGATAAAGGATCCGAGACCTTAGAAGAAATCATCAAAGTACAACACTCTTCTCTTATAAAAACAAGTCTCAGATATAGTGGAGAATCATCAATGACTGTAAAATCTTCTGAAACAGGCACAAGAAGCTATCTCAATGCAGTAAAAGGAAGTAGTCAACAAAATTCCAGCTCTCAGCAAAGGAATAAGGGATCAAATGTTTCTCAGGTAAATCACCCTTACCACAATCAAAGGGGAAGCTACACAACAAGGTACTACACTCCCAGGAAATTTTAATTTAATGGTCAATACTTCACTAGTCATAATTTTGGTCATAAGGATGCTCAATGTGTTGCTTATAAAACTATTAGGACTATAGAAGCAAGAAAACAAAAGAAGGATATTTGTTTAAATAAATTCTCTTACAATACCGTCTCACCTCTTCAATATGAATTTGAATGTTCCTTTGCAATAACTTTGGGCATTGTCACGCGGAATAAGTCGAGGTTGTGGACAAGATCGACCTTCCTAGTATCTAAAGATATCTAGTGACAAGCAAGCCAATCAAAAACTATCTTTCTCTAAATATGCAATTAAAACAAAGGCAAACAAGTGTTTTAGGCCTACCTTGGGTCCAATGCAAGCTTGTGGAAGCCTCGCTCCCTTGCTCCAAATGAGCTTCCTTGAAGTAAGTCTGCAAACACAAACAAGCAAACAAATTAAATAGCACCTGAAAAGCAAATATCATAAAGCATATTCATCATAATGATCAAGGAGATTATGAAACAAACCACATAAGACAATTTGTTGAGAAAAATGAATCTGATTGTATTAATTCAAATGAAGAAGAACTTTACAACCTGTGCCTTGATGTTGTACAAGCTCCTCCCAGGGTCCGACAAGAAGTCTCCTCTACTTTGACAAGTTTCACTCACTTCCCAATGAAACCAAAAGGTATGTGATCTCTCCTCTCAAGTTTAACTAGGAAGTCCCAATTCCATCATCATTTACCCTAAAAAATGTTCAGCTTCTAACTTCTCCAGCAACTGACCCAATGCCTTAATTTATAGTGCAATGGAGGGAAGTTACTAGGTCCTCCTTCAAAGGGATAAAGCTCTCCTTCAAAGGGATAGCTCCTCTTATCAAGGGATTAGCTCCTTCTCTTTTGGGATGCATGAACCACCTTGGAGCGAACAATCCACGTCAAAATTCTTTCTAGAAACCTCTAGAATTAACCCAAAGTGAGTTTTTTAGAATAAACTTGCACCTTTTTTACTTTTACAGGGATACGCACCCACCCCTTTACAAACATAGCATGCAGATATGTAGGTAATATGAACAAAGAGTGCAGGCCTGCAAGCAAAAGTGAGAGAAAGTGTGGAACCAGAGTTTTATTGATTTTCAATGTCTTTCTCTCATTTACAAAGCTTGACATGAAGAGCTAAGGTCTGAGACTTGCTTAGGAGGTCAGTATAAGTGGTGATGGACCCATACTGACTGCAAATAGTCATGGTGATGATATTTTTTTGTAACAACCTCCCTTCAATGAATGTGTTGCCTGATTTCATCCATTTATTTTGTGCAAACTATGATCCCACACAAAGAGCAATCCCGACTGCATCCGGATCTGTACTCTTCTATATTACTCCTCAGTCCATAAATGAGATGTTGAACTTTGAGCCAACTCAGCCTTTGGTTTCTCTCACCATGAAACTTCTACTTGATCAAGGTGCAAAGTTTCCTAGCTCAGAAATAACAAGACTAGGTCAGTTGTTTATGCTACCACAGTGCCAGCCTAATTATCCTCCTCCTTATGATCAAGTCTCGTTCAATGAGACAAGGAAACTCCTAATAGACATGATATCCTACATTGTAGGATGCAAAACCAATGAGTTTTTTGATGAAACTGTGTTTGTATTGATGTCCATATTCACTCCAGGACAACCCCCTGCTGTCATGTATGATTATGCCACCTTCATAGCAAATAAAATCCATGAGCAATTTATGATTTTGGAGAGAGAAAGAGTGTTCAAGTATACATCCTATATATATCATCTATTATTGTACTATCATCCTGATAGTTTCCAAGTTCCTCTTAAAAAACTAGACTCCAAAGGAGAGAGGAGATCTGTCATTTTCTGGACCTTAGTTTTCCGTGAAGTTAACCTCTCACCTTATACATATTGTGAGTTCATTGACATGTTAATTTACCTAGCCACTTCCCTGTTGATGATGACTCCTCCTGGTAGGCTCACTGCTGAAATGCACAGAATTTTACATCTTTCAAGGGGCTACAACATTGGTGATTGGTATTTTTGCCAAAACCATACAGTGATCAGGATTTATGGTTGTGAATTACCCCCCTACAAGCTGCCGAAATATGTCCCCATGAGACTCTTTGCCTTGGAATACTTCAGGCAATTTAGTAGTGCATATTTGACTCATTTCCATGCCAAAAACAAAAAGGCACAGCTCAAGGTAAGACATCAATTGGGACCTTTTGTCTTCAATAAGAGGGAAGAAGCCTAGAATGATGCAGACAAGATGCTAAGAGATGAACTTATGCTGAAACAAAGTTTTTATTGGGAACCATATGATCCTGAACATTTCATAAGCTTTAGAAGAGTCAAAAACAAGCTTTCAGGATATGTACACCAACTAATCCCTCAAATTGAACAATATGCTAATCGACAAGAATGGGTAGAGGGCACATTAGTTGAAGAACTTATTGAAGAAGAGAGATTAGAAAAAGAAATGAAAGACATTGAGAAGAGAATTGACCTAGATTATTTTGGACAGGTCCCTTTTACACTGCCTCAACATATTGGAACGAGCACATCATCTGCCATACCTTCACAATAACCTGCTCAAGGGACCACTCCACCTGCAAGAAAAGACAAGGAAGTACATCATTTAGAGCAGCAAAATACAATGGCAGATCAGCCATCTACAACCCAGGAAAAGGGTCAAGAGCAAGGCCCTTGAACGCAAGCAAAGGCAACAAAGATCCCTATGCTACAAACTCCTCTTAATGAGGAAAGAGACAAAAAAAGGGACAAACTAGAAGAGACACCCACATGGGGACCTACAGATCAGCAAGGTGAGAAGAGACAAAGGCTGAACCCCTACTCTGAAGAAGAGTTCATAGAGGAAACAATAGGCAAACTTAGGGGTGAGGGAACTTCTGAACAAAAAATCCCTACATTTTTGGAAACATTGACTAGCTCATTTTAGCAGGAGCAAGAGAGACAATCTGGTGTGGAGGTTACATCCACCAAGCAATAGAGAAAGCAAGGCTCTAACATCAAGAGAGAATTCATGGAAATCAAGGCTAGAAATGAACCAGTGAGGTTCCAGCTATATAACCAATTGTTGAGAATGCCTCCCACCAATCAACAAAGGCTAATGGAAGCCTATGATATTTAAGCAGGGAAGATGACCCTTAGTCACTTCAGGCCCACCATATAGTAGCCACAGTTAGCTGCTGATTACATCAGGACCAATCTGGAAGTTCCTGCTAAAGACATCCACCCAATAGACCAGATTGAGTTACACAAACAGGCTAGAGAAATGGTATACTCCACCTTGGCAGACAAAGCATTAATGGCTCATAAACTGCATAACTCATTATACAACACTTCTGCCCAATTGGAGCTGGAAAAGGCCTCCTCATTAGCCAAGGATAATAGAATAAAATGCTTGGAAGAGATTATCATAGAATTGGGACATGATCCCAAGGATCCCAAAGGCACATAGGCCTTAATAAGAAAGAAGGAGAAAGACATAGTAGCCCTGAGAAGACAACTTAAGCTACCAGCTACAATACACACTCAGACCACAGAGGTGGCACAACAAAAGGAAGAGGAGGACGTGGTCAGTTTATTAATGAGGATGAATCAAAGATTTTTGGAACAGAGAAAGATTTGGAAGCATCACTATAAGGAAAACAGGAGGAATTGGCCTCTGAGCCAGCTCAAACAGCTTCAACTCTCACAGTTCCTCCTCCAACAGTCACCATAACAACCCCTCCCACTGATCCAGGATCAACAGAAGGTACCTCGACTTCAGCAGCAACTATAGAAGCAGGAATACAAGATGCCAGCTTGAGCATGGAAGAGATGATGAAAGAAATAAAGGATTTGGAAATCCAAATGGTAGAATTAAAGGAAACCAAGGAAAAACTGGCCAAAATTCAGGTAAGTTATGACAAATGAAAAATGATTGTAGCTGAGAAGACCAGTGAAGTGAAGGCCTTAGAGAATAAAATAAAAGCCTTGGAGAAGGACCTCACTCTTCATAGAACTCTAACAGAAATCAAGACCATTTTGTGGGATAAGATTGGCCAATCTATTGCTGATCAATGGAAAACAATACAAACTATTTTTGACCAGATGGAATTGATAGGGGTAGCTCAGTACGAAACTCAAAAGGCCAGAGCATTATTGGAAAACAAGCCTGAGCAAGCCAATCAATTGATTCATTTCTTGAATACTCATACCAGTGAGCAATTAGCATCTCTAGACATTCAGAACAGGACAAAGACTATTTTGAGAGTCAAGAAGGTGCTGACTATGAGGAATTTTGTTTAAACTGTAGAAAGAAAATGTCAAGAAACGCAGATAGAGGTAGATGCCTTCAGACAGAAACTTGCAGTATTACAGAGCAAAGGTTTACCCAGCCTATTCACTAGCAATGGGAGGCTGTTAAAACAGTAACAGTATGCTCATAGGCTAAATACCTATGTGACTAATCACATTACAGCATCATCAATCAGCTCAGAAGAGACGATGCTTCCCTCTGGACAAAGTTTATATGATAAACTGGAAAGTTTGTTTTTTATTGAGCATGGGATAGCACATCTCTTTGAATTCCAGCCAAATTATTACAGGTATACTGAAGCTGATGATACATTGATTAAACTAAAAAAGCATCAATTACCAACAGATCAATGGTGGCAGAGCATGCTGGAGGTCTTACCAAGGTAGTTTGGTTCTTCTTTTTGTAAATTGTTTGCATTACAGGTAAATGGTAATATGATGGTCCCCTATCAGAAACTCAAATCGAGCAAGGATGGAATTCGCGCATAAAAGGCGAAACAAACTCAGGCACAGGTGGCAAGTGACAACACATCAAGAACTCAAATCAGGGAAGCAGCCATCAACCGACTATCTGAGCCAAAAAGTCAGCAATAACGGGACACATAAAGCATCCAGTATACCATAGTTATTTCCTCATTCATTGCTGCGCGGTTTTCCACATCAGTTATTGCCCTTGCCAAAGCAGATAGATAAATTTATTACTTGATATTTTCCTACGGGATATTTTGTAAACTTCTTATAAATAATTTCTAAAGATATGTATTATTGTTGGCTGATGAATATCATTTTGGACCTGCTCTGTAAATTTTAAGAACTCTTCTGAAATAAAATTGTTGGAAAGCTGTGTTGGTGAATTTGTTGGTTGTGGAATCGATGGCAGAAGGATATATTACAGAATCCTTGTGTTAATACATGGATCAATACGTTTTCTTTACTCTTGTGTTACTGTATTTGTGTTTTATTTATCATATGAATATCATGTTCTAAGTTACAGGAAAAAAGGATAACCCATAATTTACTTTGCTGTACTCTGTGTTCAATTCCTATAATTTTTTATGTTTTCTACAGGACTAGCATAGGCAAGAATTCTTGACTGCTCTTGTCTCCCTGGTTCTTCCACTCTAAATATCATTAAGGAATTCTTAATTGCTCCCTGATAATGTTTACACAATTTCCCTTTGTTGACATAATGAAAGATTCTTGATTGCCTTTCATTCCTTGACTTCATTCCTATTTCAGCTTGAATGTTGTTCTGTGTTTAATTATCTTGCTCTGTAATTTTCCTATTGCCAAAGAAACCATACCCAAAAGTTTATTTCCATTAGACTCCATCAACCCAATGGTCTTAACTTCTCTCAAATTACTCCCTTGTTCTACTGAATGTCATCTTCCAAACACCAAACAAAACTTGTGCTTCATAACTAGCCTAACATATAATCAAACAAATCTAAATCACAAAGAGAGAGCCCTCTCTGGTTGTAGATTATCTAGGATCTGCAGCTAAAAGATTGGTTAGTGGTTACCTCGGCCGTATTCCCTTCTGGAGCCAGGGAACAACCTAAGTGATAATAGGAAAAACAAGATATAGTTTTCTCTTGATTCTGGTCTTTCTTCATAAGTAAGAGTGTTGTGGAGGTAAATCCCCTCTGCCGACAGAGGCAATTCCTACTAGCCCAAATGGGGTCTAGCAACAATCAGACAACACTAACACGTAGGTTCCTAATTGCAAATCAAAGACCAATGATGAGGGCCTACCTGGATTCCAACGGTAGTACTTGTAGAAGAGTCGACGCTCTCGTTACTTTGCTCCGACTGGTCACGATCCCCACGATCCTCGTGAATGGACACCTGCACATGCAAAGAACAACACAAACACAAGCATAAAATCCAATAGATGCAACTATATATCAATCAGAAAGGATATAACTCATCATCATTACATAAGACAATAAAAGTGGAACCATAATGATAGTCGTCTATTATTGATAAACAAAGAAGAATACAACCATAGTTTTGATGTCAAATCCTCCTTTGGCTAGGTGATCAGTAGCACATGTCTTGGAAAACTTGTTGGGAATGGGGAACAAGCCTCTCTCTCCTTGGTTGTTTGGACAAGAATCTCCTCACTTTAGATTTAGCCTTATGGAAATGAAGACGGCTTCTTGCAGCATGAACTTAACAATTCTCAGACTTTGGGACTTGAAAACTAGAACTAGCTTGTCAAAGGCAGAAGGACAAGCTTTTATAGATAGAGGAGAAGGAGTTAGGATCATCCACAATATTCATGGGATTGGCTTTATCACTAAGAAGCTTCCATGAGAGGTGGCAAACCTCTTCCCTTCTATGGAGATTCGAAGCCAAACCAAACCAACTCAAGATAGATTTAGTTCAAGAGTGGGTTAGGAAGTGTTAGCTTCCTGCTGCAGTAGGTTATTCATTTTTCATGATTGGCATTTTACAAGCCAAATATGTCGTAATTTTCTTGCTGCAATGCTCCATATTTTCTTAACAGTCTCCAAGTGAAGAAGGCTACTTCAAGTTCATTCAATTGCCTTCAAATTTTGTAAAGTTTTCCCGGTATCGCCATTTTTCAGTTAAAGGGAGGTCCAAATAGTTTAATCTTGGTCTCCCTAGGTTTAAATTTCCAGTTTTAGAATATAGAGATTGTAAATCTGTCCAAACAGTTTAATCTTGGCAGATTCTTAGATAGGTAGAGAAGCAGAGGAGCCCAACAGCTTAATCAGCGCCCTGGAAGAAATAAGGGTAGTATGTAGATAGGAAAGCATCAAAAGAAAAATTAATGATGGGTTTGCAAGTCTAAGTGCACCCCAAACAAAAGAAGAAAAAATGCTAGGTAAGTAGGCTGGGTAGGTAGTTCTGAGGTTGTTGAAACCTAATTGCTGACCAGTTCCAGGTTTTCAGGTGTCATATCATCCAGGACACAATCAGCAAGAATTTGTATGCAAGAAGCTCAAAACAGGTATAACTAACTCCCCCCTCTGTTTTCCCCAATCATTAACTAACTTCCCCAAAAGAGGTCAAGATCTGCTTGACACCTCTTAAGTTCCATCATCTTCATAACACTGGCTTGACTAAAGATTTGCTTTACTTAAAGTTGTTCCATACTTTCTCTTAAGCATGGTTCTACCCCCTTGTAACAGCCTAAGGTCTCCCGAACTTAGCGCTTTCTTACCATCTCCATATTAACCACTAACATTATCATTTAGCTCCCTATTCTTCCCATCCCCTTATTAATATTATGTAAAATCCCCCTACGTAATATCCCTCCTCCTGGTTGTAAAATAACCATAAGTACCCCCGGGAATTGCGCAGTTTATCAAAAACTTAGCAAGAACCTTTGACATCCAAAACCATCTCCCAGATACAATGGACTCCTTCCAAAGTATAAGATCCCTTTGAGGTAATCGGACCCCTTCCGAAACTTCAAATGCCCTTTGCACCCACTCACTTGCTCTTTCCTCCCAAAACTTACACTTCATAGAACCTTAAAGCCACATCGCATCGCAGCATCGGAATTTCATCTCCATACAGATTATCACCCATCCATCACCACCCGACGCGATATTGCGATATCAGCGGTTGGTGGTCGCAAGCGCCGAATGTCCAACTCAAGCACCCTTTGTTCCCCGTCGATGCGATATTGCGATCGCATTGGAGTTTCCTCATCGCATTACCTCCAATATCAGCACCTCACCACGTCGCTCTGTACCAGGGACCCACCACAGTTGACGTCATCTGCTGTACAGCTGACGTCATGCTGACGTCAGCAGCCAGAAAGCCGAAACTTCGCACAGGAAGAAAAATCGCACTTCGGAGCTCCAGAACAAGAAACAGAGGCAGTTTTCGATGCGCGATTAGCGCAAAGCGCTAATCATGCATCGCTACGGGAAATAGGCCATTTCGAGGAATCTTCGGGGAATCTTCTGATTTCTTAGCCCATTGCGCGCCAAAAAGCCCGAAAATCGCCCGATCGTGCCAAAATGATCCTGTTTAAATACAGCAGCATATCAATGACAGAATTTAAAGTGTATCAGATCAAGTCATCAAGTTTCAAGCGTGTCAAAGAGTATCAGTCGACGATGGAAGCCATCAATGTAGCGGCAAAGAGTATCAGTGAAAATCTTGAGGAGCGGCCCGAAGCAGGATAAAATTTAATATCTTCCAGCAGATTCATAGAAAGAGGGCGAAACCACTTGAAGTTCTCAAATCATAATTATTGCACATTTAATTCACACCAGAGCCAAACTGTAGTTCCCGAAGCACAATCATTCCAACAGCACCGCATCTAGCCCCCAAGGGCCACCTCGTCACCTGTTCCGATCTAGCTTCCCCCTGCGTAGCCGAAAAGACTTACTTGCATTTAATTCCAGCAACACTTAGAATTTTGAAGAGTTTTCTAGCAGACTTGTCTAGGTCACTTGTAATGATTTCTTTCCGATATTTTGCCTATAAATACCGCCCTGAGCAATGTTGTGAGGGGTTGGTTGGTTGGTAGTAGTTGTTGGTCAGTCTTCTTTCCAGCATTGTCTCCGAGCAGAGACTCGCACTGTAACTGTTATAATTTTCCATAATCAAAGATTGCTAAAAGCATGGATTGCGAAACTACTTGATGTTTTCTCTTGGTCAAGGAATGACTACGGAATTCCTGTGCCTCTACATGATCCAATAAGTGTTCCTCTCCTCTGTTAAATTTTATGTTTTTTTACCACCGTTCTGCCATTCTAAATTGCAGGAAAAAAGAATAGCTTAAGATTTGTTTCATTACACCTTAAGTTCAATTTCTGCGTTTCTCAATGTTTTCTTCAGAAATAGTTATGAGCACGTATTCTTAAATGATCTTGTTTACGCTGTTTCTTTCACATATGAGTGCATGTCTTAGGAATTCTTAACTGCTCCTGGATCCCATTCATCCATTTCTCCTCTTTTTCAGCATGATGAAATGATTCTCCTTTGCCTTTCATCCCTGATGTCCATTCCATACTTTCAGCAGACCAATAATTGTATCCTGTGTGGCTATCCCGCTCCGTATCCCCTTGTGACCAAGAAAACTCTCGCAAGCCTCAATCTGTGACTCCATGCCCAATGGTTCGAAACTTATCACACCTTACCTTGCCTCTTTTCTCGAGAATCCTACCTCCCTTCCAATCACAAACAACACTCCCTTGAAGTCAGAAAGCTAGCCTAAAATCATCAAATAAGGTTGAATCATAAGGAGAGAGCCCTCTCCGATTGCAGGTGGGCTAGAACCTGTAATCCAAATATTGGTTTGTGGTTACCTCGGCCGTATCCATATTAGGAGCCTAGGGA
>APFE031719366.1:95433-142791 GCA_000404065.3 Pinus taeda
AAGAGAAAATATAACAAATTCTCTAATGCACTAATTTCATCAAGAAAAACTAATGCAAATAAATTCCAAAACAATTTTCATTTTTATTTTTGTGTGTTTAAAACAAACATAAAAATATGTAAATTCAAATCAAAGAAAACTGATCTAAATCTATGATTGATTTCTTTGAAAGTAAACTATGCACAATTCACTTGAAAAGTATGCAAATGTAATCTATGCACATTTTTCATTCATATTCTGAAAATGAGAATTCTAATTGTAAAAAGAGCTTCAGCATAAATCACATCAAAAAGATCATTGTCGACGCGTTTCGAACCAACCAGTGTGGTTCATCGTCAGGACGAGTTGAAGGAGCAGATCAGGCCTAGCAAGCTAAATATACTGAGCAGAGACTCCAACGGCTACCTAACGGCTATATTTGACTTGGACCTAGGTCATAATTATATTATTAATAATATAATTATGACCTAGATAATATAATTATGACCTAGGTCGAAGTCAAATATAGCCGTTAGGTAGCCGTTGGAGTCTCTGCTCAGTATATTTAGCTTGCTAGGCTTGATCTGTTCCTTCAACTCGTCCTGACGATGAACCACACTGGTTGGTTCGAAACGCGTCGACAATGATCTTTTTGATGTGATTTATGCTGAAGCTCTTTTTACAATTATGATGGATCACAGAAGCCTCAATTCTACAATGAGAATTCTAATTATGCAAGTGTGATCTATGCAAGAGAATTCTCAAACACAAGATGATTCTAATGTAATCTAAGAACCAATCAAGTGTAAAACAAGAAAATTGGGTGAGAGTTCCAAAGATCAAAAAATAAAAACACTCAAAGGCAATTAACACTCATACACAATTTAGCAAAAAGATGCAAAAACAAAAGCAAAAAGATGCAAAATTGTGAAAAGAATGAGACAAACCTCCAAGTAATGACCAAAGGAGATCAAATTAAGAATTTCCCAAAAAGAGACTCAAAACCAGTCAAACAAGACTCCAACACACTCATGGTCGAAAAACAAGTACCCAGAACAAAGACCAATCTCAGGAGGCTCAAAATGAAGCAAACTTCAAAAGTTCCCAGGCCTGGCGCGACTGTCAGGTTGGAACTAGCGCCTTTTGAGGATTGGCGCGGGTTGTAAATGAGAAACTTGCACCAATTGGCGCAACTGTTACGCTATAAAAGCGCACCAATCAAGTTTTCTATGAAAAAATAAAAAATAAGCAATCCAAAGCTAGGCCAACGATAACCAGGTAAACCAAGAAGCAAGAAAAAGCAAAAGGACTCAACCCAGAAGGCTAACCAAGCAGGTAAAAATCAAGAAACAACCAAAAAGGCAAGACAAGGTCCCCAGCGTAGTCGCCAAATTGTTGTGGAGGTAAATCCCCTCTGCGGACAGAGGTGATCCCTACTAGCCCAAATTGGGTCTAGCAACAATCAAACAACGCTAACACGCAGGTTCCTAATTGCATATCAAAGACCAATGATGAGGGCCTACCTAGATTCCAATGCTAGTAATTGTAGAAGAGACGACGCTCCCGTTCCTTTGCTCCGACTGGTCACGATCCTGATGATCCCCATGAATGGACACCTGCACATGCAAAGAATGACACAAAAATAAGCATAAAATCCAATAGATGCAACTATATATCAGTCAGAAAGGATATAACTCATCATCATTACATAAGACAATAAGAGTGGAACAATAATGATAGTCATCTATTATTGATAAACAAAGAAGAATATAACCATAGTTCTGACGTCAAATCCTCCTTTGGCTGGGTGATCAGTAGCACATGTCTTGGAAAACTTGTTGGGAATGGGGAACAAGCCTCTCTCTCCTTTTTTTGTTTGGACAAGAATCTCCTCACTTTAGATTTAGCCTTATGGGAATGAAGAAGGCTTCTTGCAGCATGAACTTAGCAATTCTCAGACTTTGGGACTTGAAAACTAGAACTGGCTTGTCAAAGGCAAAAGGACAAGATTTTATATATAGAGGAGAAGGAGTTAGGATCATTCACAATATTCATGGGATTGGCTTTATCACTAAGAAGCTTCCATGATAGATGGAAAACCACTTCCCTTCTATGGAGATTCGAAGCCAAACCAAACCAACTCAAGATAGATTCGGTTCAGGAGTGGGTTAGGAAGAACCTTCGGATGTTGGTTTGTTAAAAACACTACCCATTTTGGCTAGTATGAGTGCAAATCTGAGACAGAGTGCCATCTGGCGCGCCCTCTTTGGAGGATTTCCCCCATTGGCGCGAGTGATACACAATGAAACCGCACCAATGGAAAATGACCTACTTTTATGGGTTTTTTGCAGAGGATGTCTTCAAGGCAAATGAAGTTCATACTCAGGGGAATATAATGCAAGTGTTTCCAGATCATGTCACTTCTCACAGGTCTCGGAATGAGTCCTCCAAGGTGCGGGAGAAGGGGTAACAGGGACGGTGACAAATTGTTGTGTAACAAAGAGTATGTTCTGGGTCTTCAAAAAATTCTGAACAAGTGGATGAACAAATCTCCTTTTCAAAGAACATTTCAAAACATGAGACATATGAGGAAGAATCTGAAAGGGAATCTTGAATGGTCTGATCTTCTGAAGTCTGAATATATGGTAGGTCATCTCCATACGATATGATAGCCTGATTTTCATTACATTCATCACATTCATCAATCATGAGAAAAGAAACTTCAGATGTTTCTTGAAACTTAACAATAATATTTGTATCATCTACCATAAATTCAACCAGAGGAACTTTTTCACTTGCTTGAGCAAAGATCCCATCTTCCTGTTCATGAGCTGACTGGATTACCTCTTCATGAAGACTGTGTTCTGATGACATGAGAACATTTGGATCCAAAACTTTGTCTTCTTCATCCCAGATGATTTCAGCAGCAGAGTTCTCTTTCATGGGACTTAGTACAAGGTTTTCTTGGTCATCACAATCTGAATCTACATCTGAAATGGCTGTCCTAATATTATCATATTCTGAATTTGAAACTTGATTTCTCTGCATGCTGTCTTCTTCTATGGACAGATCTGAAACGACACTTTTTCTTTCATCACTTTCAACCATATGGAACTCTTCAACCTGCTGATCTATTTCATGTAATTCATGTTAGTTGTCAAAATGCAAAATTCCTTCATTTTCCACCGTACAAAGATCTTGATTCTGCTGCAAAGTTTCCTGAGCATCTTGATGGGACTCCTCTAGTTTCTCTTCATGTTGGTGAAATGGATTCTCGTACAAGGCTTCCATGATCTCATCATCCATAAAATTATCATCCTCATAGTATTTTTCAAGGCTTTCAATAAAAGTAGAAGCATGTTTGCAACAGTCATGAACTAGATTTAATGATGGATAAGAATCTTTATATCTTTCAATGAACAGGGCATGAAAATCCTTTAGACAGTAAATACAAGTAGTGGGAAAATTTTCATACCAAGATTGGGATTCACCTTCTAGAGTGGCTAGGAATATCTTCATCAGGAAATCTTTGGGAAAATCAACTTTCAACTTGCGAATGTGCATGTGAAATCTAACTAGATGTAAGGCAGCATCCTTCCTACCATCATTTTTAAATGTAGGCATATTCCTTGACCAATCTACTTTCGAAATCTTATTTGGAAAGCTTGGAATGTGATCTTGGCTCATGGGAGTGTATCTTCTTGCAATCGGCTCCATTTTAAAAATCTCAACACTATTGATCCCTCTACAGTGGAGTCACCATGAAGCACCGGTTTCTGGATTCTTTAGTGAAAGGAGTCGCCAGGTGAATGATTTTAGCCATCTTTTTTCTGATCATTGTCCACCATCAACCATTAGAACTAAACTTGAGATATGTCCTGGGGCAAGACAATCTACAAGCAAACCATTTTGTCCCGAGCGGAGTCACCACTATGTTAGCACCTAAATTTGCCTTAGGCTGAAGGAAGGCAAAATTCAAGGTAGCCACAAACCATGCTCAGTCTGGTAGCTAACCCTACCAGAACAGGAGAGGGCTCTCTCCGTGTCACGCTCAGTGAATAAATAAACGATATGGTTTCAGATGACTTACAGTGAATATTGATTTTTGGCTAGGCAAATAAATATGGAAAGAAGAGGAAAATTTTGATAAATGACTGAGTTTCTGGAATGTATGGGACCAACAAACCAGTAATGAGCAGAGAATTTAACATAAAAGGCACAGATTACTTCATGAGGTAAGACATGCGGAAAGTCTAGCAATTAAATTTGAAGTAATGTGGAATGGAAAGATTATTTAGGAGGGTGAAAAGGGCATAAACACATGAATCCTTTTCAACAGAAGAAGAACACATAACGTGAAACTTTCCCACAAGCAGAGCAATAACATGAATTCTACCTTATCTTAGTTAGAAAATTTCATTGGAAATGAATATAAATGAACTGTGAAACATAACGAAATACATATGAAAACATAAATAGAACACATTTGCTACACTCACACCACATGAATCTCATGTACCAGAGCCGCTGCCTTTCATTAATTCTCTGTCAAAATATACAATGAAGAACTGAGTTTCTCTCCCATAGTCTCCTAGAAATTACAGCCAACCCTTTGCAAATGGTTTTAAATACAATAAATAGACTTTGCCATTGGGAAATGGAATGACCCACAGTTGGGGAGTTTTTCAAATCATTACAAATTGGAAATGGAAATCCAACCATTAGTGCTAGGTGCAACGTTACAAAAATGACAAACTGTTTGGGTGACTGCTCGCCTTCCTTTGCCACTTGGATAGAAGCCAACCTTTAGTGAAAATACTTTTTAAACTTTGCCTTAGGTGCCGAGAAAAATGTAGTGTAAATGAGTGGGCCCACTTGGAGAAAGTCGCGAATCGAAATGTCGCAGAGTGGAAGTGATTTTGGCCTTTGGGTCTTTGTGGGCTGCGCCCAAAACTATATGTGTCATGCCACTTTGGAAGCGTTGTTGAGGTACCTTCTGAAGTCCAAATTATGCCCAAGTGTGCTTGTTAGAAAGCCCTGCCTATCTACTTTCCAACCCAAGTGAAATTTCTGAATTTGGTGCTCATTTGCCCCTCCAAAACTTCAATCTCCCAAGACTGCTTCCTATGTGTCAAAATAGGGGCAAAGAGGTCAGTTTTTGAGTGTTTTTGACCTCTTGGGGACTCAAAACTTGCCCAAACTTCTTGGCCATGCACTAGCAGTCATGATTTTTCAAGCTAAATCTAAAAATGCAAACCTTTCGTGATTCACAGGGAGAAAATCCCTGTTTTTTGTACCAAAATTTGTCTAAATGCCAAAAATGCCCCAAATTTCTTAAAAGTTGGGTTGGAGCTTATCCATCAAGTGTCATGTTGAGCTAAAGAGGCTTTGGCCCATATATAAGGACAATCATGCTCCCTTTGCCTCTTTTGATTGCTTTTTGCCTTCTTTAGTTTTGCCTTTAAATTCCTTATTCGTGCCTTACAAACATGATTGCGTGCCAATTAATGGTTTTTCATGTGCCTGAGCATGTACTTGTCCTTGTTTTTTTTCGCCAATAGCTACTCTAAGTGGATGTTGATCCTCTTGAGCCAATTCTATCGATCAACCTCTATCTCCTGTTGAATGGGTGTCTTCTCATTTAGGTTTCATTGGGCAGCCTGCTGGTTTTCATGGATGTTTTGCCACCTCTATGAGGCCTCCTGGGTGCATGTACCTTTGTTGACGAATCACTATGTGTCTCTTCTTCATGATCATATGATGGATCAGATGTCATGTCTGCTGGTGGACAAACTGTCTTGGACAAATAGGTGTTGATATGACACACTGTCTTGTAATGCCTTTGATGATGTGCTTGACCTTTGTCACCAAGAGAAAATAATGACATGAGGGAGAGTAAGGGGAGGGAAAAATAGTGACAGATTAGGGACTATTGGGAGAGATTTGTTTCGGAAATATAGGAGGGTTATGAGGGGTTTTATGTGTGGGATAGGGTTTAGGGTTTCACCTTTGGAAGTTTTGGGAAAGAAAATTTAGGATAGGGTTTAGTAACTTTAGGGGATGGGGAACAATGGAGTCAAGGAACAAAGGGATTTAAGGACAAGAGAGATAATGGAAAAGAGTAACCTTGGTGGCGAACAAGTTTTGAAACCCTAGGCAGCAGTTTACATGTGAGGAATTCAAAATGAAAGGGTTGAAATTTTGTTTCAATCATTAGCATCCATAAACCACCATACCCTAGCACAAAATTGGATGAAACACCAAAATGGAGGCTTTACCTACTTGTGGAATGAATAATTTTCAATTTGGAGGAAGATTTCTATGAATTTCAGGCCTTTTAGCCATGTGCACCGTGCCTCCTATGTGCGCCGCGCCAGTGTAAATTTACACTGGAAAATTTCTCCCAGTGCGTCGCGCTCCCTCTGTGCGCCCCACCTTTTTGCAGGAGCCTTTTGGAGGCCTTCCCTGTGTCCAAATTGGGTACAGAATAGCTCATTGGAAAGCGCTTTGAGTCTAAATTTCAACCCAACTGGCATTTTTCAATTTGGAGTTCACTTGCCCTATCACAAATCAAAGCTCCCAAGACTGGTCAAAATGTGCCAAATGATGCTTCCTCAAGGCAGAGTGCTGTTACAGTCAACGTTTGAAGGTGTTCCTAAAATCCAAAGTGAGCTCATGATAGCTCATTAGAAAGCTCTTTGTGTTTGGTTATCATTTTACACATCAATCAAGTCATTTGGCTAACCAAGCTAGGAGAAAGATTGATTTTCCCAAGGTCCCGTTAGAGGTGCATCAATTGTCCCGAGGCAATTGTATTTGTGACATTTATCTAAAACCATGACATCTCTGTAAAAAGTGAAGGAGGTTTTTCTTCCTTGTCCTATTGTGGACAAAAACCTCTCTCACTTTTCCAAAATTCATCTTTTCTTGCTCAAAAACATCATTTTAGTGAATTATTGAACCTTCCTCTCGCCTGCAAGTATCATTGAAGCACTTTGAGAACAACAATTTGCAAACCCTAGACCTAATGACTGAAATGAGTCTTGTCCATTAAAAGATCAAACATTGAATATCATGGATTTTAATAACTTTGATGAAAAGACCTAAGCTAGCAGGTACAAGACATGAGGGGAATGAACTGACAAGACCCTTCCGTCAGATTATGGCATGCCTCTAGCGGAATGCAGCTGAGTGAATGGAGCGAGACACCTAAAAATGAGATGCAGAAAGAGTTTTGATCTCTGACGGAGGACTGACAAGACCGACTCTAACACAATGGAATCACTAGTCCAAGGTCCATTATGGCCCTACTCAAAAAGTGGTGCGGTAGATGTTTTGCGACAAACCATCTACTGTTCAGTTCGCACCATATTTTGAAAGTTTTCACGTTAAAGTTCAAACCCCAAGAACCCAGGTTTTCTTGTCCTTCACCCATTCTACTATGTAAACTTATGTAACCCATCTGCACCACCTGAAGCCTCTGTTAGCTTATTCAAGCCTGGTTTACCTCCCAAAAAGCTCTCTGGACTCACTCCATAGACCTCTCAAGCTCAAATGAAACCTTATCGACCTCCCCTACAAACCAATGCTTTCTTAACAATTTGTTTTGTTTTACAGGTAATCAAAAGACCACATCCTTGGATAAACAGTCTTAACACTACTCATAAGACTTGTTTACTCCAAGAGTGTTATCAAATCTATTCAAACAGAGATGGAAGATAAAACATACACTTGAAAGACAAACAAAAGAAACAGGATATTAAACGATTTACTATTGAAACAGGAAGTAAAAACCTAAACTACACATTGAAGGTAAAAGGACACAGTAAAGAACAGTCAAAGTGTATCAAGGTTAAAGTGTATCGGGTTAAAGAGTATCAAATTGAAGACCAAGTCAAGTAAATCAGCTAGCATGAAGATAAACAGCATAAAAGACAGTTACAAAACAGAGTATACAAATTCATGTCAAAGTGAAGACATATGAAAAAACAAAGTGGTAAAAGTAAAAAGTAAAGAGTAAAGAGTAAAAGTAAACATGAAGAAATTAAGGGTTAAACAAAGATGAAAACAATTTCAGTAGCTACAATGAATTTTATCCAAAGTAAAAGAGAAAAACGGTCAAAAGAAGTTTAAGGTTAAAAGATGAAATTAGAGCAAAAATGGTACATTCTTCAAAAATTTCCTGTTTAAGTCATAGTTTTGCAGAAATTATTGTAGCTAATCCAAGAAGTATTTAGAAAAAAAAAGAGGTTTTTGTTCCTAATATTCCAAGCTACACAAACCTATCTCACGTTTTACACAGGTATTACCAAGAGGGAGATAAGTGCATGTCTTCACAACCTATTTTTTAGTTTGTGCAAAATCCTATTTTTGACATTGTTTTGCAGAGAATATAGTGAACAGATGGAGATGAATTTTGGGAAACTGAGAGCGATTTATCTCAAAAATATTTCTATCTACAAAAACCTCTTTCATGTTTTACATATCTATTATAGATTGAGATATACAAGCGTATCATTGGACCCTAAGTTTGCCGAATTTCTTGGGCAGAATGCACAAAGGAAGGATGCAGTTAGTGACTGGGATGCCTCCTCATCAACTAAGAGTTGCTATGAAATTCAACTTTCTCTTATTTGTCACCATAAATCCATAGAAATAGTGCCAAATAGATTCACTAGTTTTGAATATCCTTTATTTAAGTTCTATTAATTTAAACACTTGGAGATATTTTTGAAACTAATCTTGATAGTTTTTCAAGATATTTCAGTTTACAATTAGTATAAATACTTCTTCATTTCAAGTATTTTGGTGGATTTTTTGACATTGCTGTGAAACTGATATTTTGGATTAAAAAATGTTTTTGGACATATTTTTCATGGCTAGCTGAATGAAGGATTGATGTAAAGGATTTTTCTCAGGATTCATGTGTTGGACATCAAGCAAATAAGTATCTTATATCTCATGTGTTAATGTTTTTAGGTTTATTATATTCATCACATTCCATATCTTAACATTAAATGAAAAAGAATAATTCAAAAAGTGCTTAAGTGCAATTTGTCTTCAATCATTTTTGTTCTCAATGTTTTCTTCTGAACTAGTATGAACAATGAATTCTTAATTGCTCATGTTTTCTAGTTTATTCATCTTAATCATTTGGTAAAGAATTCTTAATTTCTCTTTATTGATCGTTAGTCATGTTCTGCTCTCTTAAAGTATGTTGAAGGATTCTTAGTTTCCCTTTAACCATTTAAGCCCATCGCATCTTTTTAAATCTCTATTTGCTCCCTGTTCAGCTATCTTGCCGTGTGAACCATCCTTTATTGAGAAACCAAATCTAGTTAAGCCATTTTCCCTGACTCCATTAGCACAATGGACTAAACTATTTAGTTCTACCCCTTTTCTATTGAACTTCTCCAACAAATTCAAACAAAACCACAAGCTCTAATAACTAACCTAAAACCTTATCAAATAGAGCTAAAACTTAAAGAGAGAGCCCTCTCTGAATACAGATTGGCTAGATTCTGTATGTAAAAGATTGGTTTCTGGTTACCTCGGAACCTTTTCCCCTTCTTACAACTTCTGGGAAAATCTGAGTGATAACATAGTGGCGACTCCACTGGGGATGAAAAGTTTGTGTGTTTATTATTATTGTTTGCTTTATAAACTACATATGGAGCCTGAAGTTAGCGAGGTAGCCTTTAACTTCTCTTGCTTTGCAATTGCATATTAGATGAATGCTGCTTTATTCTATCTTCGATTAGTTTATGGATTGAACATCTAATTTCCAAACATTCAACCAGTTCCTCATGTCAAATAAATCTTTAAGAAATTTTAAATCTCATATCTAAAGCCTCTTAAAGAAATCATAGAAGTTGTTTTGAAAATTCATAAAAAAGCAAAATAATCATAAAATACTCAAAATTTGGTTTCCTGGAGAACTAATTTTTTCTTTAGAATTTTTTTATAGGTTTAGATCTGATCTATGATGGTGGATAGGGATCAGACACATAAATGTTGAAATCATCCACCTGGTGACTCCAAAATCAATCTCACAATCAAGACTCCACTAGAGAAATGAACTTGAAAGAACTGTGTGAAAAGATTAGGCTTTCAACTTGGATTGTTATCTAAGACATTATGTTCTTTCTCATTGATAAAGTTTTTCAATGTATATTGTATTTTAGAGATGATTTTAGATTAAACATTTATTATTTTCCTTTCAAAAATGTAGATATAAAGTCTCCTTACACATTTGAACAACAATCTTCTAATTCTTAAGAAGATCATTTTCCAATTAAGGAGAATCAAAAAATTAAGACTAATCATATAATCCCTGTACATATTCCAATACCTTATAAAGTTCCTGATAGATATAAACCACTCATTTTACCTCCTACACTCCATGCTTTCCTTAACGATTATCCCAAGTATCTCCCTAGGTTTGATGGAGAGAATGGTATCACTACCCAAAAACATATTCAAGCTTTTGAATATTATCTTAAATTATATGAAGTAGATGAAGAGGATGTCAATATTAGGCTTTTTTCTCTTTCTTTGCAAGACAAAGTCAAGAGTTGGTTCAAAACCCTGCCTAAGGCAAGCATCTCAAATCTCGAGCAGTTTCTCAAACTCTTCATTGATAGATGGATAATCAAAGTCATTTTTATCATCATCATAGAAGAATATAATTAGTTAAAAAGACATCTAGATGAGACAATACAACAATTTTCAGATAGATTTAATCAAGCCTATTATTCAATACCATTAAATATAAGACCTCCCCCTGATTCAACTCTTTTGCATTACCCAAGAGCATTTGATTCAGAGATAGAATTTCATCTAAGAGAAAGAAACCACTCAACAATGGAACAGATGTAGAACATGGCAGTAGATGTAGAAGTTAATTTGCAAATTAGAAGAGAAGAGTTGAAAGCAGAAAAAGAGGAAAAACTTGACATTTTGATAAAGAAGACAGAGGAAATGATTCATAAGATCACAATGAAAGTTGAATGTTTTGTTCAAAATAACCATGACACATCTATTTCACAAAAGGAAAAGGTTGATATTCATGAACAAATTCCTACCAACTCAATCTACCATAGACCAGAAGATAGATTCATAGAGCAATATGTGGAGGAGCAATCTACTGATCTAATGTGTATGATTGATGATATTACTTCTTTCGATGATTTTCCCAAATATGATTAGTATGATGATAATTATGTTCTTCAAATCCAAACTAACTTTACAGAGAAATCAGAAGCTAATTTGACGAATAAGGAAGTTGAGGTTCAACAACTTGAAAATAGTGATAAGCTTGTTCATTTTAGCTATGAGAATGAGGAGGAAAGTGCAGAAAATTTTGAAACCAATGAAGGAAATTTACCATTTTGTTTTGCTTCATTTCATTTTATCAAAGATAAATATCATGCAATTAGAAATCAAATGTTAACAAGTCTTGATATTAACTATCTAGAGGGCAATAAAATCTTTGTTCAAGACTTCTCATATCTAGATTTGCAGCCCCAAAATGCCATTGAATGTTATGTTACAAAAGAAGAATTTGAAGTCGGAACATATGATCAAATGATCCAAGTTGATTCCCTGCCTCTTTGTTTTGAATCATTTCAATTTTTAAAGGAAATGTGGTATGAATTTTTTAAAGAAAAGGAGGAGCATCTTGTAGAAATCTATGAAGTTCCATTTGAACCTATATGTAATAAGTTGCAGTAATCCTTCCAAGTTCATTATGTTCCAATGGATGATAGGTTCAATGATGAATGCCATCATAATTTTTCTCCATTAACAGACTATGAGAGTCAAAATCAAGATGATAATAGTTTCACCATACAAACACTACAATCAGTAGAAATATCATCACAAAGAGCAGTTGAAAACATGCAGGGTGTTAAAGATGAAAGTGATATTTCAGTTTCATGGCATGCATGCCATACACAACAGATGTACAGTTGTTTGAATCAATTCAAGAATAGTGTATATATGTTACAAGATCCTTTTGTACAGTTTCTAGATCCAACAAAGGAGATCAGGAATTTCCTTATCTTCTTAAAGGTTAACAAAGCTATATTTCATTGCAAGATCTCAATTTTAAACACCAACAAGCACAAGCAACAAAAGTCACCAATGTATATGATGCTTGAGTGGTTGCATTAGTTGTTTTATTTTACCTAACTAGCAACGAGGGAACTGATTAGAGTATGTAGGTAGGATTTTGGTTTGATTTAATTTAGTTTTTAGAAGATTGTGAAATAAATCCTTAAAGATTTGAATCCAATCAAAAGGCCCTAAGATCTTTATGAGTTACTAATTTGGTTTGAAGGTTGCAGCACCTTTTAGTTTCAGGTCAGATCTCAAGTTGTGCAGGAAAAGGTTAAAAAGATTTTTGATAAAAAGACCAAGAATGAACATTCCTACCTAAGTTACAAGGTGCTCAAATGGGATTCAAGAAGGAAGAATAAAGGTTTGGTGTTGATTAGATGGTAAGATTGTGAAGTTGAAGCCTGAAGAGAAGGTCCTAAGCTCCAGAAACATTACTGCCATACATACAAATAAAGCAACAAGTAGAAGAAGATTCCATAGTTCAGTCAAAATCCTTCAGAGGCCATATGACCTACTGTTCTTGACTTTCCACCAGGAAAAGCCATCCCCAAGTGGAGCCAGTGTTATGCTCCTATACCAATAGGTGTCATATATCATGATTGACTTGATGAGCTATGTAATATGTTCATACCTTTCCTTGTTGCAAAGGTTTTCCATATTGTCAAAAAATCAAAAAATTTAAAAAATGTAAATAGGGTATACCCTAAAAGAAAAATCAAAGGGTAAAAAGAATAAGATGGTCAAAAAAGTGAAAGAAAATGAACCCCACCAAAAGAAAGACCAAGGAAAGTGTGCAAGTTTAAATGCCACTACTTTTTACTCTTATGCAATAAACAATTGTGTGCATCTTGTAATTTATGCCACAATTGATGAACAGTCAAACAACTTAAGCTTGGCTAGTTCATATTTCAATTTCATGTTGTAGAAATAGAGAATAAATATCTGACCAAACAATGCAATCTTGGTAGATAAGTAAATAGGTAGAGTAAATAAAAGGAGATCAATAGTTTAATCTAAGCCCTTGGATGTAATAAGTGCAAACTTAGGTAGGATTTCCATGTAAAAGAAAAGTAAGATTTGACAATGGTTTGCCAGTCTAAGTGCACCCATATAAAGAAGAAGAAAAATGCCAGGTTAAAGTAGTTAGGGTAGATAGATGATGTCACAGAATCATATGTGATGGATAATGTCTCTAAATGTGTTAATCTTTCACTTTCATCACAAGGCTAAGGCATACAGTACATTGAAAGCATTTCAAGCAAAGAAAAGTCAGAATAATTAAGTCCCCTTCTCATTTTCCCTAATTATTCACTAATTTCCCCCAAGTACTAAGGTATTTGCTAAATTGGAGGGGCTCAGAGCATTTCTCTGACTTCTGGAGGGACCGGACTCTTGGCCCAATAATTTAAAAGCCTAAGTACTTTAAATCATTCGTTCACTTTCATAAGTCTTTTCCTAAGTAAAATCCTATTTTACTTAGGAAAATTACATAATTTCTCATAAAAAACCCTTTTCACTTAAGTTTGAGTTAAATACACAAATCAATTGTTTTATACTTAGTGCTTTTCATTTCATTATCATATTGATTTTTAACTTATATTATATAAATCCCTGATAATACCTTTTCCCATATTATTTAAATATGTTAAAAAACCCCCAAATTACTATATATCCCACCCTTGGTTAATTATAATCACAAATCATACTTAAATAGGATTAACTAGTTAACTCATAACTAGTTAATAGCCTAATCCCCCCGCTGCATCAATCGGGATTAATTAACCCCCACGGTTAATTAAGAACCCCTCATCCAATCATAACACCCCCGATATGATTAATTAACTCCTAATTATGTCGGGCCTGCCACAGTTAAATTCTGCCGCACCACGTCTCCCATCAGCCGTCCGATTGTGCCCCTGCCATCCGATGGTTTTTATTGATATCGCACGACCCTTGGTGACCGCGTGTTAATACATGATCACCAAGCGGTTTTTACACCGTACCATTGCCACACGTCAAGAAACCAATGGAATAGCTAGTCCGAGGTCCATTATGGCCCTACTCCAAAAGCAGTGTGATAGATCCCACTTACCACCTGCGTGCTATGCAACAAACCATCTCTATTCAGTTCACACCATATTTTGAAAGTTTTCCCATTGAAGTTCAAACCCCAAGAACCCAGGTTTTCTTATCCTTCACCCATTCTACTATGTAAACTTGTGTAACCCATCTGCATCGCCTGAAGCCTCTGTTAGCTTATTCAAGCCTCATTTACCTCCCAAAAGGCACTCTGGACTCACTCCACAGACCTCTCAAGCTCAAATGAAACCTTTTCGACCTCCCCTGCAAACCAATGCTTTCTTAACAATTTGTTTTGTTTTACAGGTAATCAGAAGACCACATCCTTGGATAAACAATCTTAATACTAGTCATAAGGCTTGTTTACTACAAGAGTGTTATCAAATCTATTCAAACAGAGATGGAAGATAAAACATACAGTTGAAAGACAAGCAAAGGAAATAGGAAATTAAACGATTTACTGTTGAAATAGATAGTAAAAACCTAAACTACACATTAAAGGTAAAAGGACACAGTAAAGAACAATCAAAGTGTATTAGGGTTAAAGTGTATCAGGGTTAAAGAGTATCAAATTGTAGACCAAGTCAAGTAAATCAGCTAGCATGAAGATAAACAGCATAAAAGACAGTTACAAAACAGAGTATACAAACTCATGTCAAAGTGAAGACAGATGAAAAAACAAAGCGGTAAAAGTAAAAATTAAACAGTAAACAGTAAAAGTAAACATGAAGACATTAAGGGTTAAACAAATATGAAAACACTTTCACTAGATACAATGAAGTTTATCCAAAGTAAAAGAGAAAAATAGTCAAAAGAAGTTTAAGGTTAAAAGATGAAATTAGAGCAAAAATGGTACATTCTTCAAAAATTTCTTGTTTAATTCATAGTTTTGCAGAAACCATTGTGGCTAATAAGAGAAGTATTTCGAAAAACAGGAAGAGGTTTTTGTTCCTAACAAGTCAATCTACAAAAACCTATCTCACGTTTTACACAGGTATTACCAAGGGGGAGATAAGTGCATGTCTTCACAGCCTATTGTTTAGTTTGTGCAAAATCCTGTTTTTGACATCGTTTTGGAGAGAATATTGTGAATCGCTGGAGATGAATTTTGGGAAACGGAGAGAGGTTTATCCTACAAACATTCCTTTCTACGAAAAAATCATTCACTATTTACATATATATTATGAATGGAGATATAAAAGCGTATAATTGGACCCTAAGTTTGCAAAAGTTCTGGGGCAGAATGCACAAAGGAAGGATGCAATTAGTGACTGGGATGCGTCATCGTCAACTAAGAGTTGCTATCAAATTCGAATTTCTCTTGTTTGTCACCATAAATCCGTAGAAATAGTGCCAAATAGATTCACTAGTTTTGAATATCCTTTATTTATGTTCTATTAATGTAAACAGTTTGAGATATTTGTGAAACTAATCTTGATATTTTTTCAAGATATTTCAGTTTACAATTAGTATAAATACTTCTTCATTTGAAGTATTTTGGTGGATTCTTTGTCATTGTTGTGAAACTGATATTTTGGAATAAAAAGTGCTATTGGACAAATTTTTCATGGCTGGCTGGATGAAGGATTGATGTAAAGGATTTTTCTCAGGATTCATTTGTTGGACATCAAGCAGAATGGTATCTTATATCTCATGTGTTAATGTTTTCAAGTTTATTATATTCATCATGTTCCATATCTTAATTTAAATGAAAAAGATTAATTCAGAAAGTGCTTAAGTGCAATCTGTCTTCAATCGTTTTTGTTCTCAACGTTTTCTTCTGAACTAGTATAAACAGTGAATTCTTAATTGCTCCTATTTTCTAGTTTATTCATCTTAATCATTTGGTAAAGAATTCTTAATTGCTCTTTATTGATGGTTAGTCATATTCCACTCTCTTAAAGTTCGTTGAAGGATTCTTAGTTTCCCTTTAACCCTTTAAGCCCGTCCCATTTTTTAAAGTCTCTATTTTCTCCCTATTCAGTTATCTTTCCCTGTGAAACCATCCTTTATTGAGAAACCAAATCTAGTTGAGCCATTTTCCCTGACTCCATTAGCCCAATGGACTAAACTATTTATTTCTACCCCTTTGCTATTGAACTTCACCAACAAATTCAAACAAAACCCCAAGCTATAATAACTAGCCTAAAACCTTATCAAACAAAGCTAAAACTTAAAGAGAGAGCCCTCTCTGGATACAGATTGGCTAGATTCTATATCTAAAAGATTGGTTTGTGGTTACCTCAGACCCCTTTCCCCTTCTTACAACTTCTGGGAAAATCTGAGTGATAACAAGTTGGATGACAGATTAATTATAAGGTATTTCAAGATGAAGAGGACCAAAACTAGGTGGAGCAGAAGTAGAACATGTCTCAGTGACTTCCTTTCCACCATCTGCTTTTGACGAGTTTGATAATCTTTTGAGAGGGTGGTAACAAAGGTAGGAGTTGTGCCACTCATCATGTAAGCTTGAGAACCAAATAAGGCAGAGGATTATGGTTGGTCTACCAACTGAGTTTTCTGAGATGGAAGCAGTTGCTTTAATACAGTCAGGGTCCCTTTCAAGAAACGGATAACTTCTGCATGACGGGGACAATCCTTGGTGTAATGAGCCTCCTCATAAATGAGGCAAGGATATTTCAGTTTATGTTGGAGGCATCATGGACATATGGCTTAGGAGGATCCTGTTTTAGGGTATAAGGTTTTTCTTTGCCTTCACCCTTCTTACCTTTCAAAGCTTTATCTGTCATGATATACTGGATGTCATAGATGTTGGAGGTCTTAATAGGATTCGATGGGGTTTTCGAAGGAGGATTAGAATCAATATTCAAAATAGATTTTTTCTTTGAAGAAGCTTTAGTGAAGGTTTTAAATATTGATCCTGTAGAAATTTTGAATAATATGGCACTTATTCACATAGATTATCCTGATTATACACTATTTGCAGAATCATGCATAATACATAACCTCCTCTACGTTGTTCATCAATTTTTCGGAATGAAGAAACAATCGCATGCACACATTGAAGCATCAATCACACATATCAACACAGTATATCACGGGGAAAGCATACAGCTGAAAACCCCAACTATCTGTATATTATATTGATTGAGAACATGTAACAATACATAGTACAATACTCGTCACAAGTACTCAGTACTATCTCCACCTGTTACACACAAACTAGCTCAGATTTGAATCAATCACTGGCTCAAATCTCCTCCGCTGCTTGCCTGCCTCCACTGTGCAATCCTGCATGAGAATGGATGAGAATGAATGATCCAAATTCTTATTTCCCTTGGATATACCATGCAATCCTCATTGGCAATACTTAATCCATTGATTTTGCAAATCACATGCACAACTATAGTCACAATTGACAACTGTCTTGCCCTTTCACTCACCTCTAACACTTGTCTCCACTAAACTGTCCATGCACTGAGTTAACTAATGTATTCCTCAGTTGATTTATGAGTTAATAATGAGTGAATTAATTAATAACTAATTCACACCACTCATCACTTAGTCTGTTGATTAGTTAGACTAAATACAACTAGTTCAACTAAGTTAAACTGAACACAACTCCATCAACTCCTCATTCAACTCCACAGAACTCAATCACTGAAGTTCTAACTGAAGTCCTTCATGTAATATCTCAAGTAACCCATAAGAAACACATATTTCCTTCTGGCAGCTGCATGTTCCGCATCCATAGCTTGAATTGAAGTGCTCCAAGAGGATAAGATAATGTTTATAGTCCAAATATTATTAATAGCTAATAATATTCGACTGTTTTATTTTTAGCCTGGCAGTCTAAAAATAGACTCCACCCATATGTCTAAAAATAGAAGTCCATCTACTATTACCAACATGACCAATCATCCACAAATAGCATCCTGCAACTCATAGACCATGATTCATATGTCTAAAAATAGGCATAGTCCAAAAATAGACTTTGCGCCAAAAATAGCTTCCGGGTCCACTTAGTGAAGGCGACTTCTTTTCACTAAGCTCCATCATCTTGTTGCATTTTCAACACTCCCTCTCAACAAGATATGGATTATCTGCAATCCCTATCCTGTAACTCTGGAATGTTCTGCATGCAACACATCTACATGGTCCACTTGCTCCAACAACACTTAGAACAAAAACACTCCCAACTGACCCCTCTGTTGGGCTAGGAAAATATTGTGATGTTGAAGCTCTACCTGCTACTGACAAGTGCTCCCTCTCTGACATCTACGCTACTACAACATATCCATGCATCTCGCACCATTTCACACCTCTCTGTGCCACCTAGCACTGTGCAAAACACTTGTGCCTCTTACATTGCTGCAGCCTGCTAGCTATGCGCTGTCCTGGAATTCCCTGCATTGTCACTCTCTCTGCCACTCCATCCGCATTTGTCTGTAACCAATCAATTATTTCCTGCTACTCCATAATGGGGCTCCTGTAGCAAGGTCTCATCTAAGAGGTTGGATACCTCAAGGATCGTGCCACTCCTCCTTGGGACGATCACTCTATATTGCCCCACCTCCTACCTGGCTCGAAGTTTCCCCCTACTAGAGGTCTCTACATGAGTAGATGTCTCTACTCGATCTCCACTCAGCTTCCCCTATTGTTGCTGCTCCACAACCTCCTGAAGTTGCTACACCAATCGTGGCTCCTCCACAATCATTTGAGACTTCTTCTAACTTTGCATGTTTAGAGGTAATGTACCCTCCCTCTCAACCACCAAGTCTCCATCAGTTGCCTTACTGCTCAAGGCTTTGCATGCATCTTGAACCTTAAGAACATATAGGTTCTTGACCTATGAACCAATCTGCTTCACCTGTCTAGTGATGATGTGTCTAAGGAAAACCTTTCCATCTCTGAAGACTACATCATAGCCTTTGTCTTCCAGCATCACGATTGACATAAAGTTTCTCTCTAGTCCTGGTACATACTTGACATCAGTCAAGGTAATTCAATATCCATGCTCCCTTTGAAAAATAACTATGCCTACACCTGAGACACTATACTTCTCATCATTACCCAATGCTACGAGTATCTGGAGATCTTTCTCCTCCAAATTACTTAACAAACTCTTGTCACCGGTCATGTGGAAAGAAACTCCACTATCAAGAAACCAACCACTTCCAACCATGGATGAAATCATGCACGCAAAGAGTGTGAAATCCAACTCAAACTGTGAAGCAAGTGCCTCACCTTTAGATCCTTCCCCGAATCCCTCCTTGGATTTCCTCCGTGGCCAATTTGAGGCATAATGACCCACCTCATGACAATGAAAGAATCACACTTTCAATTTGTCACCCTTCTTCCCATCATTGGAAGAACTGGATTCAGAAAGAGAAACCTTCTCCTTCCCCTTCTTCGCCTTACTCGCTAAGGCACAATTCTGCTCATCATGCATAGATGAAGAACTGTCTCTGGTGCTCCGCCTTATCTCCTCTTGCACAAGATCCTACCAAAGTCTCTCCCATCCTGGCAATTTCTCCCGACCATTGACAGAGTCCTGATAGGAATGCCAACTCTTCAGAAGACCAAGGAGAGCCAAGCTCACTAAGTCCTCATCATCGACAGTCACCCCCACACTTCCCAGCTCATCCCGGCATTGGGTGAACTTCATGAGATACTCGAGCATACTGTCTCCATTCTCACACTTAATGTTTCTGAGTTTATCCTTAAGTTCCAACTTCCTCTGGTCTCTCTTGCTTTGGAATAAGTCTGTTAATGCTTTCCACATCAAGTATGGAGAAGCCTTTCCATGGAGGCTGGATACAATGTGATCCTTCACGCCCTCCAACAGAATCCTTTGACACTTTTCTCTCTTCTTTTGCCAAGCCACAGCTTCGGCAACATCAGTAGGTTTTGGGACATCTGCCTCTATGAACTCCTTCAACCCATTATCATCTAACACTGCCTCCATCCTATCCTTCCATGCAATATAGTTTGAGCTACCCTCAAGGGCATACTCCCATCACAATCCATTGAAAGACTTTTCAACTTTGACACCAAGAAAACACTATTGCAAATTTGAATTCCACCAGCTCAAAACTCAACCGCTTCTGATCTAAAATTTGTGAGAACAAATTATTTCTCGTACAGAGATCGACTGTATGGGAATTCACCAGATATCTCACCTTCCAAAAAAAGGATGAAACCAGAGGCTACTTGGCCCGATTATAGACTTTGCTTGAAGAAATAAAATGTAAACACTTTCTGAATAATAGATCCGATGATCGACTACGCTTTGATATCATGTAGAAATCTCTTCTACAAATCAACTAGCTCCGATACCATGTAGAAATTTTGAATAATATGACACTTATTCACAGAGATTATCCTTATTATACACTATTTGTGGAATCATGCATAATACATAACCTCCTCTACGCTGATCATCAATTTTGCGGAATTAAGAAACAATCACATGCGCACATTGAAGCATCAATCACACATATCAACACAGTATATCACGGGGAAAGCATACATCTAAAAACCCCCAACTATCTGTATTTATATTGATTGAGAACATGTAACAATACATAGTACAATACTCATCACAAGTACTCCGTACTATCTCCACTTGTTACACACAAACTAGCTCAAATCTGAATCAATCACTGGCTCAAATCTCCTCCGCTGCTTGCCTGCATCCACTGCACAATCCTGCATGAGAATGGGTGAGAATGAATGATACAAATTCTTATTTCCCTTGGATATACCATGCAATCCTCATTGGCAATACTCAATCCATTGATTGTGCAAATCACATGCACAACTATAGTCACAACTGACAGTTGTCTTGCCCTTTCACTCACCTCTAACACTTGTCTCCACTGAACTGTCCAGCACTGAGTTAACTGATGTATTCCTTAGTTGATTTATGAGTTAATAATTAGTGAATTAATTAATAACTAATTCACACCACTCATCACTTAGTCTATTGATCAGTTAGACTAAATACAACTAGTTCAACTAAGTCAAATTGAACACAACTCCATCAACTCCTCATTCAACTCCCAGAACTCAATCACTGAAGTTCTAATGAAGTACTCATGCAATAGCTCAAGTAACCCATACGAAACACATGTTCCTTTCGGAAGCTGCATGTGCCACATCCGTAGCTCGAACTAAAGTGCTCCAGAGGATAAGATAATGTTTATAGTCCAAATATTATAAAGAGCTAATAATATTCGACTGTTCTATTTTTAGCCTGACAGTCTAAAAATAGACTCTGCCCATATGTCTAAAAATAGAAGTCCATCTATTTTTACCAACATGACCAATCATCCACAAATAGCATCCTGCAACTCATAGATCATGATCCATATGTCTAAAAATAGACTTTGCGCTAAAAGTAGCCTCCAGTTCCACTTAGTGAAGGCGACTTCTTTGCACTAAGCTCCATCATCTTGTTCCATTTTCAACAGATCCAGTTATACCATCAACAGACAATACATATGGAAACTTTGAAGATGCTAGATCCAAATATCGCCTTGGAGCATGAGGAAAAAATTCATACAACGTGCCATATTAGGAATAAACCAAATCAAAATACTGGGCACGAGAAATGGCTTAATCCTTAGTAACATAACCACCCATTTCTATATTTGCAGCTATTTTTTTATGAATGACTTAGATAACCATTTGGTTAACAACTCATTAGGAATTTCAAACTTGATGAGGTGATGTTCACATCTCCATTCATGGATGTGATCGGCGATATGGGTCATGGTATCGTGTTCTAGAGATGTGAGCAAGTGGGTACCAATTTCATAACGAACCAGTAACTAGAAGTGGGTGAGGAATCCCATGGCCAAAGATTTGACGTCATCATATGTACCTTGAGGAAACTCAATGTACCACTTTGTGGCAGCACCTGACAAGGTTCGCTAAAAGAGGTGGAGACAAATAGAATCATCAACGTAGGAATTGGAAGAAAACTAGAAGTGATATGTCATCACATGGGCCTAAGGGTCCTCTTTAGCTATTCCTTCAAATTTGGGGCAATCTCTTGGAATTTTAGTGGGAAATGGAGGCCAATAAGGTGAATGGAGGATCAGATCATTAGTAAGCCTTGAGGCATCAGACAATTCCAACGTCGCTAGAAATGACAATTTTAGATTAAAAGGCATATAAGGCATTTGATAAGGCCTAATTTGCGGGTTCCAACCTTGTTGGTAAGGGCTTTCCCCCCTAAAGTGTAGGATTTTGACTATAAGGGGCTTGATTTTACCCCCACTAAGGTATATCTTGACCAAAAGGTGGGTTATATTCACGATAAGGTTCATATTGACCTTCCATAAGCCGTCGATAACCATAAGGTAGTGTTATAGGACAAATTGACCTCCTAATCAACTCAGAGGTGAAAGACAAGATGACTAAAGAAATGACCACAATTGCAGGCCCAGAATCCACACTAACGCTCTCTATACACTAACAACCTACTTTAAAAAGCTTTTTACCAAGCATAAAGGAGCATTGGTCACCCTGCTAACTCTTGTGGTTAGACTAGGGGGAGTGTTAGTGAACTTAAGTGATGTTCAAAAGATCATGCCAATGAATTTGCTCATAAATATCTAGATATTAAATCCCTAAATTTGTGTAAGAAAAGCAAGGAAACTCCAAAAATCAAGATATTTGGAGGAATTCTATTATGAGAATGAAGGAAAATGGGAAAAAGCTTGTAAATAGAGCAGGTTCATGGTTTTTACCCTAATGAACTCTAGATGGAGCTTGGCAGCCCTAATTCGATTTCTATATAAGCAACGAGAGGGCCATTGTGGAAGGGATCTGAGCATTTCGAAGGATAACCCATAGAGCTATTGTGAACTATCATATTCATGAAGGAGCTAGGTAAAAGAAGGAGAGAGCGAGAGGAAGAAGGGGTAAGGAAGGATGACACAATGGATTGTTGTAATCACTCTTACATTTGGAATATAGAACTGTAGTTGTGCTCCCTACTCCAAAGTGTTGGTGATATTGTGCATTTATTTGTTCATTCTGATGCTTGTCCAGTTGAGTAGTTAAGTTATACATTTATACATGATTGTTATGGATTCTTACATTTGTTTTTAGAAGCATATGCTATGATTGGTTTGCCTTGTCCTTTGTGTAGGAATTGTCTTGGAACCAGCTTAAAAGGAGTTCTTCTTGCTGCACGGGGATCCCCAAGTGAATCTAGAAGGAACCAAAGGTGATCCTCTTTCCATACCCTATCAATTTATGTTTGATAGATGGACATGTATGCAACTGGTAGATTTTGCAAATAATATTATGCTCTGTCAAAGGTCTTGGGAAGGCCTTTGAGGGTAGTTTTCATCTCATGCATTTTACCCCATAGCATGTAGATAAGTATTGTGCATGACATATGGATTGTAAGGTTGCTTCAATTTTTTACCCTAGTAATAAAGCTACTGGCCCTTCTACTACAGGGGTTGTCCTTGTGTCTGTAAGGTTTAACCTTATTGATACAAGAGTTGATTGGGTTGCTAGACAAACTACGTTTGCTATTAAAACTACTGCAAAGGTTGCCCCTAGTGCTGCAAAGGTTTCCTTTGCTACTATAAAGGTTATTGAATATCCCAAATTGGGATTTGACCATATGCACTGGGAATGGTATTTTGACAAGGCTACACATGAGGACTTACTTGTGAAATATAAGGTGGAATCTGTAGTTCTTGTGAACCATATGGAACATAAGACTATTGGAGAGGCATCTTATCTGAATAAGGCACTTGATATAGGATATTACCAGCTCTAGCTAGAATATATTGACTCACTCCAACAATGTGAGGTTGTGATCCACTCACATGGGTTCCACTTGAAACAAGAGGTATATTTGGATTCCCCCCCAGGTTGTGAATGAGGCATTGTCTCTTTCTTTTTGCTTGAGGGGGGAATCAAGGAACTTACTGATGTATAAACTAAAATTGTTGGTTCCACTAGAATGTAAGGTTGAAACAATGGTAAAGTTTGAATTTAAATAGTTATTTGAATCGAAACTGGAGAAACGATAATTTGCGCAAGGATATGAGAGGTCATGTTAGGAATAAACGAACCAGAAGTAGCCATAGCATTTGATGACCAAATTGAAGTTTGGTATAATGAATAAGCACTCGGAGTTCCTGAAACTATTTGAGCCATGGTTGTATAACCATGTGGAAGTATAGGCCCACTATTCATAGGATGTGGTTGAGATGAAACTCTTATTTCATAAGGAAAGCCTTCTGAGGGAAATTTGTATTTGAAATCATTATCAACACTAGGAGTTTGAGTAGTGTAGACTTCTAGAGGACCTCGAGGAGAGGTTGGAATATGACCTTCTAAAGCTATAGGTGGAAATAGTTGGAGAGGAGGAACTCAAGATGGACGAGAAGATAACTCCAACTGAACATGAGGTCGATCGAATGGAATATAAGGATGTTGAGGAGATATCACAAGTGGATCAAAAAGTAGATTCAAAGGGTATAAAACAAACCTTTGTGGACTCTAAGAGGTTTTTGGATCAGACTCCTGAGACAAAAATGAGTCTCGAAGTGGAGGACGAGAAGCAAGGGGTTGGGTACATGGGACAATTCCAAGTTCAAATCCTTGAGCTTCAACTGACTTTGAAAGTTCATGATGACCTCATTGTGAAGACCCTTCAGTATCACAGGATGAAGGGGAACTATGAGTTGAACACAATGGTTTGGCCATGACGACTTTCACTCAAGAGTAGAAGGAGAAGAAATGATTCCATTGAGGTATTATTAGAATTAAAATTTACAAGGATTTACTGAATGTGAGGCCAAGAAGCAACTACATGGGTTTGACATATTATCATCGATAGATAATTTTATGGCACGAACTTGTTAGAAAATTACATATTAAAGAGCAAGGGAAGACAATCTTGCAAAAATATAAACACAGAAAATACATAAAACAAGAGAGACACAGATATATGGGGTTCACCCAGTTTGGGCTACGTCCACGGAGAAACAACCAGTCCTTCTTTTTATATTATCCAACAAACTAAAGAGATACAACCTACAACAGATCCATTGTAACTCCCTCTTCGCTCTCAATCGCCTCTCTCTTCCCCACTCAGAATACATATATACATATACATAATACAATTCCCTCATATATAGCAAGGGGTTGCCTTCTAGGTCAAAAAACCCTAAGTTAAACATAACTTCTACCATTAGATATCTGCCTAATGAATGGCCTAGATTGACTACAAAATTAAAACTTTTTACAAGGAAATTTTATTTCTATTCTTAGCTTCGGGGGCACTGCCACCGATCCCCCCACCAGGGGAGGCTCCCAAAGGTCGCAACCACCCCCTATGGACCCCCCCTCTAGGGAATATTTTACTAGGAGCGTTGCTGCCCCATTACGAACTGGGGTCCAATGCGGTGATACCTTTGAATACTACTGTGGGGTAAAATGCACGGGATGAAAACTACCCTCAAAGGCCTTCCTGGGACATTCGACATACTATAATATTATCTGCAAAAGCTACCAGTTACACACATTTTCATCTATCAAACATAAATTGGCAGGGTATGGAAAGAGGATCACCTTTGGCTCCTTCTAGATTCGCTTGGGGATCTTCGTGTGGCAAGAAGAACTCCTTCTAAGCCAGCTCCAAGACAATTCCTGCGCAAAGGACAAGGTAAACCAATCACATCATATGCTTCTAAAAACAAACGTAACAATCCGTAACAAACATAAATACATGTATAACTTAACTACTCATCTCAACAAGCATCAGAATGAACAAATAAATGCACAATATCACCGACACTTTGGAGTAGGGAACACAACTACAGTTCTATATTCAAAATGGAAGAGTGATTACAACAATCCATTGTATCAAACTTCATTACCCCTTCTTCCTCTCTCTCTCTCCTTCTTTCAGCTAGCTCCTTCAAGAATATGATAGTTCACAATAGCTCCATGGGCTATCCTTCCAAATGCTCGAACCCCTTTTGAAATGACCCTCTTGTTGTTTATATAGAAATTGAATTAGGGCTGCCAAGCTCCATCTAGAGTTCATTAGGGAAAAAACCATGAACCTGCCCTGTTCACAAGCCTTTTCCCATTTTCCTTCATTCTCGGAATATAATTTCTCCAAATATCTTGATTTTTGGAGTTTCCTTGCTTTTCTTGCACAACTTTAGGATTTATTATCTAGATATTTATGAGCAGATTCGTTGGCATAACCTTTTGAACATCACTTAAGTTCACTAACGCTCCCCCTGGTCTAACCACAAGAGTTAGTAGGGTGACTAATGCTCCTTTATCCTTGGTAACAAGCTTTATAAAGCAGGTTGTTAGTGCATAGAGAGTGTTAGGGTGGATTCTGTGCCTGCAATTGTGGTCATTGCTTTAGTCATCTTGTCTTTCACCTCTAAGTTGATTAGGAGGTCAATTTTTCCTATGAAAAATGCCCCCTAAAGGATGAGATCAGAGGCAGAGACGATGGCTGAAAGACTTTATGAAAAAAAACTGTAATTTGTTGTCAAAATCTTTGTAGAGAGAGAGAGAGAAGTTTTAGGCGACAAAGAAAACTTGATACAACAAAGATACAAATATATAAACTGCTAAAATCATGTCCCGAGTCAAGCATTCCCGTGCTCATTAGCTATGCCAGATTAATTTTCTCCTTAGAGATATAAAAATGTGGGCCATGTTACACAGTAATTTGCCACTATCCTCATCTCAGTCCTTTTGTTGTGTCATGTGTCGAATAAACTTGTTCATATATTCCCACTGATGTAAGAAGATTAAGAAAATGCTCTCTGCTGCTGCCAACTGACCCTCATTCCCTAAGTTTCTTCCTCGTCACGAGTAAAACCTTAATATACGCGACATTCCCATGTCCATAATGGTCTCATCACGACTCCGTCGCAGGTGTACATCTGTTTCCTGCAGCGGTAAGATTTCTAGACCCGGCGTGAGGTTATGAGTTGTATATAGCAACAATGGCTCTGCCTACATTGCCTCCTAGCGATGTCGTCGCCAAGAATTAGTTTATGGCCCGCGATGATCCAGATTGGGTGAATTCGTTTCAACATTCCACCTTCTAGATGTCTCCAGACTTGGTTGTTGGGATAGTATGGGTCACCCTTCCCCCTCTGGTATGGTAGTTCCTTCATTTGTGCTACCTTCCTTGAGGATGAGCTCCTCCTTCCACATTTCATGGAGACTCCTTCTCCTATTAAAGCACTCACCTTTGATATGATTTGATAGTTCTTTTGGTTGGGCAGTGCTACTAGTGCTTTTGAGTTTGATAGATAGCTGGTGTGGGTGTGACAAGTGTGGGATTGTTGATAGCTTGAGGAAGGTTGTGGAGTGCCCTTAACTTTGTATTAAAGCTTATGAGTGAGAGAGAGATATTGTATGTTGGGAGACCCATGCTAGAAGAGTGAATTCTTAGAGAAACATACTGGCTGGACCCTTTGAGAAGGCTTGCAATGTCAAGACTTGATTGTAATCTTGCTCTTGATTCATTATTAATACAATCAATGATGTTTTCCTATGTCTTGTATGTAATTTACTTTATAGCTCATGACTTCTTGACTTTGTGAGTAAACAAATCATTGTTGTTTCCTGGTTACGTGCTTTGTTGTTTTCCTTCTATTGTTTCAGGTTAATTGTTGATTGAGGAAAAGGAAACGGAAGCTGGAGCAGCACAATGGAACTTCAGCAACCACCGGTTTGAGGTAGGCCTCCAACAATGACTGTTTAAGGAAGTTAATTGTTGATTTGTCTTTGTTGTGACTAGCCCACTCTAGGGCTAGAGGGTTTGCCTCTGTTTGCAGAGGGAACACTTTCCTGCATCTCAAGTTGGCGACTCCACTAGGGAGTTTGTTCTTTGTTTGTTTCTTGTTTGCTTTTGCTTGATTTTGAGTTAGTGTCTTCTAGATTTTGGTATTGAACCATCAGTCTTCTAGGTTACCTGGTTCAATTTGGGAAATCCTTTTATTGCCTGTAAGGATAGACTGGTCTTTGTTTGGGATTTTTCATTTACCTTTCATTATTTTTAATTTCATCACTGGAAAAGGGTAAACAGTCGCGCCGACATCACGTTGTCTTTGTTTTGGAAGTTTGTGTGTCACTGAATCTTGTCACATAGTCGCGACGATTCCTGAAATCAGCCTATCGCGTGAAACACATGTACTTTCACGATGACGTCACTCTATTGCTAGGACTAGTGACTGATCGACACTAGTTGCTAGTGTTATGCCCACAACGATTCCTGTAGAATTTTTTTTTTTCAATTTTGCCTCTTGAAGTCGTTAGTATGGTTAATCCCTTGTTGTCTTTCTCTTATCTATTAACTTGTTTTAATTGATTTGAGTTAAGGTGCTTACTCTTTGCTTTCATTGAAGTGAATCTTGTATGACTTTGTGACCTGGTTTTTCAAGTTTTGAATTATATGGCTTGGTTACTTGTTTGTCCAAATATTCATCTGCAACCCTCCTGTTGGTTTGCTTGAGGGTTTCTTTTCCATCGCTTGTTTCTTGCTGATTGCTGTTTAGTGTTATTTATTGGACCAATTTACATATTGATTCGATTGTTTCACTACCAAACATATATTACAATTGTCTAGATCAATCAGTTTTCATTCTTGCTTGTTTGTTTCTTTGGAATTCAAAGCTATCAAAATCAAAAGATTGCATTCATTAGTATGCGAAAGTGAAAGTGCACTTTGCATTCCATGTTTTTCATGTTTGAAAAATTAGAAGGAAAATTTTAAATCTCTCATTAGTAGTATCGATGCATTGTATGGATTGATGTATTTATAAATTGTGTCTCTTGAGTGACTGCATTTTCTGATCTTGGTTTTGTCTTGGTTTGAGAATGATCTCTCTACCCTTCTATAAGTAGGAGTTCATAGAAATGAAAGATGCTTTATTCATTCTAGCTGCATCCTAGGTTTTTATACACATACCGTAAGGCCTGGAAATTGAAACATAATTCAATATCAACTCTAAAATGAAATGAAGAAACCTAACAACGCATTGGAACATAACACACATTATTTAGAGGTCTAGGCTAGAGACGTGCTCTGACGTCGTTAAACCTAGTCACTATTTCGTTCACTTAAGGTTGGGTGATTCCTTCTTCTGTGACTCAATAGTTGCTAGTACGGACTTGTGCTCCCAGTACTATCCAGTATATGTCGGGAGACCCCACTAGGTTATAATTCTATATCCTTAGAAAGCCGTGTCTGCTGCCTTACAAACTGTAACACACCAAACACAACATTCGGGAAGATTGACTATCGTACGGAAAGTCCTTGGTTTTCATATGATTGCCAAGGTGTATATGCAGTTTTACGGGTTGTTTGGTAAACCTTTTGCCTAGTTCTCTAGAGTAGTCACTTTTATTCCTTTTCAGACTCCCTAAAAGAAAAGGTCCATCTGAGCACTTTTCCTTTCAGTCTCATTAAATATTCAAGGTGACTAGAGTCATCTTTTCGTCTTTTTATCGACTCTCTAAAGATGAAAAGGTCAAGTTCTATTCCTTTGTCTTAAAATTTATTCGGCCATGTTCACATTTACCTTGTTAGATCTTATTTGTGTTTTAGTTTGCCTAGGGTTAATTTCCTTACTCATTAGTTTTCCATAGGGTTTTTGAGTTAAATCATCCTAGCGGAATCACCGATCCCATCCCCCATTCCAAGTGACCAAGGATCTCCATCTTCTGTCACTTTTGAGGTACCAGTTGTTAGTGATACTCTTCCTGTTATTCCGAGTATCCAACCACTTAACTCTTGCACTCCAGAGGATGGGTCTTATAATATTCATTGGAACCCCATTTGGGAGCCTTCTGAAGAAGACATTCCCATTACTCCTCCTAGTGTTACGGTCCCGATGTCTTCCTCCGATATGGATGAGACAACCCCCATCTCTTGTGAAGAAACATTTATGGCAGGAGGTGAAATCCCTGTATCTATGGAAATTTCACCATTCTGTGTCACCTCTCTTGGTATCTCATTAGCTTTAAACTATAATTCTTTGGCGGATATCATGGGTTCTAGATCTCCCCTTATGATTTCCATGTGGTCTTGTACCGTCACTCTGACTTCGAAGCCTTTTACACCCCAGATTCATAATGTGACTGTCACATCTATTCCAACCATTCCAACTATTTGTCTAGCTTCTTCAACCCCTACTTTTAGTGCCATCACTGCATCTTCAGTGGTGACTATTATTGCTGGACCTTCAACTGGTCCTACAAATATTGGTCTGTTAGCATCCGCATCTGGAGTTGTTAATCGTACCCTGACTACCCCACCTTCTTCTAGTTCCATTTTAGCAGGGGGCATGTGATCAATATTTCCAAGCTCTTCAGAATTCGAATCCTCAAAATCCATTTCATTATTACGATTCTTGAGGAACTCATATTTATCACCCTAGACTTATGCCACCTCAACCTATGGTTGAGGTCTTAGTTTCGTTATCTATTGCTTGGGGCACCACCACTTATCATGGCCGCCAAGCACAATCTTCAAATGTTCAAGGACCATCCTGTCAAGGTCAGTCGTCATATGGGAAACTACCTCACGGACAACCGTATTATGGTCAACCTTATCTAGGGCAACTTGTCAGCCCACAAGGACAACCCTTGCAGGGACAACCTTCGGCCTTCAGTGGTTCATCTTTTACATACTTCAGGCAACATTCTGGTAACCTGGGACAACCTTACATGCAACAAAGACAACCCAGTATCCAGCAAGGCTACCCTTTTGGGCAAGTCGGTTAGCCTCACATTTAGCAAGGCCAACCGACTGTCCAGCCTAGTCAACCCTCTGGACAAATGTTTCAGCCTTAGATCCAACAAGGCTAATCGATTGTCCAGTCTGCTCAACCATCTGGTCAGCCAGGGCAACCATCGGTTGTGCAAGGTCAACCCAACACCCAGCAAGCTCAACCTTTTGGGCAACCTCAACCTCAACCAGGTCAACCTTCTAGCCAGATTGCTCAGTCTTAGTTCTCCAAGGGACATCGATCTAGGCTTGCTTAACCGGGCACTCAAACGCTCGTTGCTTCTCAAGCTCCACCCCGTTTTCAGCCCCAACCTAGGCTCCAAACCTAGTCTAGTCTTCAAACTAAAGTTGGGCCCCAAACCCAACCTGCTCAACAAATACAGCTTGGCCCCCAGGCTCAGTTTAGAGCCCAGCTGCCTTATGGTTTCTAGTAGCCCCAAGGGCAAACTCAATTTGCCCCATACCAAAATTATCAACAAACACAGGTTAACCCTTATCAAAATTTTCAGTAGCCATACGTTGCTCCTATGGGTCAATTTGGTAATTAGTGGAATGAAAGGGGTCAAATCCATGGTCAACCATCTAGTTATAGCTATAACCACTATAGACAAAATCTCTACGGATAATATCCTTACAAGCCAAATCTATCTAGACAAAATCAATGGCGGCAACCGGGAACTGGATGGAACTGTGGTGCTGTTTCTTACCCGCGGCCTCAGATGTCCTTTCAATTGCCCTTTTTGGCGACATTGGAATTATTGGATGTGTCCAAACTGACTAATGATCCTCTCCTTAATAACCCGTATTGGCCACCGATTCCAACTAAAATTCCCGATGATTGTCCCAAATTCGATGGTAAGGCTAGAGAGGATCCCCAAGCTCATGTCATGACCTATTATCTATGGTGTTCATCGAATTCATGGCTTGATGATTCAATCCAGCTCCGCCTATTCCAATGGACTCTCACTGGCTCCACCATAAAATGGTCTATTGAATTAGCTCATGGAACTTTTCAAGACTTTAACTCACTGGTTATGGCATTTTTAACTCATTTTCAGTTGTCAATTTGATATGAAATGGGCACACACCTCCAAACATCTTTGGAACAGAACACAACTACACATATCTCTGATCACAACCATGAATGGAGACATCGTCTTCATTTAATTAAGTTTTGGATCCCCGACCAGCTTCTAACTGATTCGTTTACAACTTCATTCGTCGGTCCGATAGCCCAGGACATTGCTATGGGGGCATGCGTAACTGAAGAGTAGGCCATTACACATGCTCAGTACCTCGACTTGGTTTACTGGTAGTCTAGTAGACTATATGATTATTTACCAGATGCCCTGCAACCTGGAACTTCCCAAGCTCTGTCAATGGCATTTGTTGATGGTGTCATAGGTTCCATTAACGCGTCCTCTCGAAAAGCTTCTGCTAACCCTGCGAAACAAAAATCTAATGCTCCTAATGAAAATGCTTCCCAGGCTTCATCCAATTTTGGTAAAACTTCTGAGGTTCACATCGTTCATTCCACCTTAGTGGAAAAAACCTTAGAAGGTAAGAAGAAGGGAAAAGGAAAGAATAAAGTCGATCAATCTAAGCTGGATCCTCCCTAAGCCTCCACCCAAGGAAGGTACCAAGTTCAAACCTAAGTACCCTTGTCTTATTTGTGATGAGGATCACTATACTAAAGACTACCCAAGGTGTTTTGAGGTTAGTCATTTGTTAACAGGTGCCCCTGGGACTTTTGTTATGCTTAAAGAGCCTTTTCCCTCACAACAGGCTCAAATGGTGGTTGATCCATCTCAATCCTCTTCCCCATTTGGCTCTCAAGTTTTTATGGCTGGGACAATTCCCATCCATATTAGTACATGGTAAAAAGAGTATCTTTCTCCCACTAGGAAGGAAACTGAGATTCCCTTTAGTGCTCCTCTGTCCAGTTTGGGTCTGCTCCATATTGAGCAACCTAGTACTGAGTTGGTCATTCGGCCTCCTCCTAAAGGAGTGCTCTAGAAGTCTTCTTACAACCCTAATACTCGTGTTGCTTAGCATTATAGCATCATTGAAGACTTAGCCCAAGCTCCTTTGAATATGTCCGCATTAAAGGTCCTCTAGAGCTGTCCCTCCCAGAGGAAGTCATTGCTATCGACCATCGGTGGCATTGACCCGGTTGAATTGGATTATCACTTTTGACCTGGAAAATCATGTACTGAGACTGCCTCACCAAATAGCCATCCTTATTCAAGTCATCATCAATTCTAAGACTATTCACCATACTGTTATTGATTAAGGCGCTTCTACTTACATCATGTTTGTTGCTTGTTGGAAGGCTATTGGTTCTCCAGCCCTGAGCCAGTCTCCCAATACCTTGGAAGCCTTTAATGGGAGAGATTCTCGTCTTTACAGTATACTCCCACATCTTCCTATTACTCTTGAAGGCAAGAGGGTCGAAGTTGAGGTCGAAGTTGTTGATACCAATTTGACTTAGAACCTCCTTTTAGGACAAAGCTGGACCTATTCCATTCAAGCCGTGGCCTCATCTCTATTTTGTGTCCTTCGTTTTCCCCATCAAGGGAAGATTGTCACAGTAGACCAGCTATCCTTCTTCGCCTCCTCTTCCTCTGATGGCAACGTGCCTTTCGTGGAGCATACCTCCGTTCCATATGAGAGTGTGGGTGTTGGAATTTTTAAAGATCCTGCCCTCATGGGCGTTTTTTCACTCCCACCTCCAAGCATCGCTCCTGTCAATATGATTCTATTCGTTCTAATCTATGGGTTCTTCCTCCTACTGGTTGAATAGAATCTTGGGGTGATGTTATGTTGTTAACTCCTACCGAGCTCAACTACGTCAAAATTGTTTCTGCATTGGCTTCATTATCTAAACCTACTCCTTCAAGTGGGGCTCTCGACTCGTACGTCCAATGCCCTTGGCTTGGAGATGGTGCTTCTTCAGACCCTTTTTCCAAATGGGGCATTGATTATATGACCTATAAACCTCGCTCAACCGGGGGGCATGAGCATATCATCGTTGCCATTGATTATTTCATGAAATGGGCCAAGGCAATGCCTACACTATTTAATGACAGTAAGATGGCAGTGCAATTTTTATTTAATCATGTCATTTCAAATTTCAAAGTCCCTCAGGCCATCGTCACTGATGATGGTTCTCATTTCCGTAATCATATGATGACTGAGTTAACAACCTAGCTAGGCTTATGACATGATAGTTCGATGCCGTATTATTGTTAGGCCAATGGCCAGGTAGAAGATGTCAACAAAGTTTTGGTCACGATGCTTCAACGCACCATTGTCATGCACAAGTCCAAATGGCATCTGATGTTGTTTTCTACCTTATGGGCCTACGAAACTTCCACAAAAGATGCCACCAGATTCACCCCGTTCCAATTAGTTTACGGTATGGAGGCAACTCTTCCAATTGAGTGTGAAATCCCTTCGCATAAATTAGCTGTCAAATTGCTCCCAAACACTACTTTGGTAGAAGAACGTCTTCTTTACCTAGAACAGTTAGACAAGACCCATCGACTAGCCTTTCTAGTCATTGAAGCATAGAAGAGGAGAGTGAAAACTCACTTCAACCAAACTGCTTATCCTTGTTCTTTTGTTGAAGTAGACCTAGTCCTACTCTATGATCAAGCAAATGATAAGCTAGGGGTAGGTAAATTAGAGCCTTTGTGGCATGGTCCCTACATTGTCAAATGTGTTTTACAAAAAGGGGCTTATAAGTTGATCGATTACGAAGGGAATCCTCTAGACAAGCCCCGAAATGGGCTTTATCTGAAAAAAATATTATGCCTGAATCTCATGCATCTGATTTGTACATACGTGTGCTTTCAGCATGTGTGTTTTCAGTGTGTGTTTACTTGCATGGCTTGGTGTGTAGGCGTAATCGCCACTTATTGTGTTTTTCTACTTCTGCTGTAGATGTTTGCTACACCTTACGTTGGTTTCGCTAATGGTGCCTGCCGTAGTACCCAAAATATTTCCTCTGTGGCATGGGTGATCTACGATCCTCATGGTGAGTTAGTAGACCTTCAGGGCATTTGTCTGGGTTGCACCACAGATAATGTCGTTGAATACAACACTGTTATTGAGTTACTGACCAAGGTGGTTAACCTCGATATTTGTGCATTGGTTGTGAACCTGGATTCTCAACTTGTTGTCAACCAACTTAATGGGCATTATTCTGTCAGAGATCATCAGATTTCAAGGTTGTATTTACATCTTAAACTATTGGAAAAGAATTTTAAGGTTGTATTTACATCTTAAAATATTGGAAAAGAGTTTTGATTTTATTAAATATCAACACATTCCAGGGAGATTAAACACATTAACTAATGCATTAGAAAATCATGTATTACACAAACATTTACGCAACATGTAACCAAACATTGTATAGAAGTATTTGAACACAATAATGAACCGTAAGATAGCATGTATATACACACATACACACACACACACACAATATATATATAGATGTCATGTGGTGCACTGAGGCGCTCAAAAAATAAGTGTATATGTCAAAAATAGAGTCTGTGCACATCTGAGATACATGTCTCTCAAAAAATCAGTAGAAAGGAAAACCTAGACATCTACTGTAGTGGGTTATGCTCTTTGTAGCAAACTACTACTCATGCGACTCGTATCAAGAGTATATGTGTTATGCTCTTAACCTGCAAATGATACCCAAATACAAAAAATACGAAGAAAAGAGACCCAGAATATAGAATATACGAAGAAAAGATACCCAGAACACAGAATAGCAATGAATTTATTATTTAGAGAGTAATGTTCACTTGCCTCTTCGAGGGGGCAACCTCCAATAGAGCAGATCTCGATTACAAAATAAGACATGATGCTCCTTGCAGGGAGTTTCTATCCTTTATATATGACTCCTACGTGCAATACCACGGGCCAATACCGTGGTATTACTAATACCATCTATCTAATACTACGACCCATTTGCAACGAACTGTGGTTCCGTTATTAATTGCGGATTAACCACTTACAATTATTAATATGGGCTTTATTGACTCTTGACTATGACGTGGTCCCATTACATAGATAAGGGGGTTAGGGTGGGACCCTAACATGCCCATCCCCTTAAGACTAGCCTTGTCCTCAAGGCTGAAGCTGCAGAAACTGCTGCAGAATAGTGGCTGGTTCCCAAGTTGCATCTTCTGGAGAGGTGTCTTTCCATTTGACGAGGACTTCCTTAATCATGTGGCTGCGCAGTTGTTTGACTCGTGTGTCGATGACTTGTTCCGGTTGAAGCCAGATGGATCCTTCTTCGTCCAATTCTGGGAGACTAGTCTGAATTTTGCAATTGTTCCCAATCACTTTGTTGAGACATGAGACATGAAAAACTGGATGGATTTTTGCAGTAGGTGGCAAGGCCAACTTGTAGGCCACTTCTCCAATCCGTTGAAGTACTTGATAGGGTCCGTAGAATTTGGGAGAGAGTTTCTCACATCCCTTGTCTTTGAGTGATGTTTGCTTGTATGGTTGGAGCCGTAAAAAGACCTGATCCCCTTCTTGAAAGTGGCACTCTGAGCGATGCTGGTCTACCTATTGCTTCATGCGGTTCTGAGCTTGATGAATATTTTCTCTAAGATGGGCGAGCATAGTAGCGCGGTGTTGTAGGAGTTGATCCACTGCTTGGACTTTTGAGCATCCCTTGAGATATGAAGTAGGTGAAGGCGGGAGTTGACCATATAATGCTTCATAGGGGGTCATTTTGGTGGTGGCATGATAGTTGGTGTTATACCACCATTCTGCCAGAGGAAGCCACTATGCCCAAAGGTGTTGTTTTTCTGAAGTAAAACACCTAAGGTAGGTTTCTAGACATTTGTTGACTGCTTCAGTTTGACCATCTGTTTGCGGATGGTAGGAAGTACTGAGTTTTAGTTGAGTGCCTTGTATTCTGAAGAGTTCCTGCCAAAAATTGTTGGTGAAGATCGAGTCGCGGTCGGACACAATAGAAATGGGCATGCCATGCAATTTGAAGATCTGATCCATGAAAGTTTGAGCAACCAAGGTGGGTGTAAACGGGTGGGGGAGAGCGCAGAAATGAGCATACTTCGACAATCGGTCAACAACCACCATGATGACTGACTTGTTCCCTGACTTTGAAAGACCTGTAATGAAATCCATAGAAACTTCTGTCCAAATTGATGTCGGAATGGGCAATGGTTGTAATGTGCCTGGTGTGTTGACTATTTCCCCTTTGTGGCATTGACAGACCTCGCATTCGGTTACGAAGGTAAGGATGTCCTTTTTCATTCCTGTCCATAAAAATGATCTTCTGGTGCGAGCATACGTCTTCTGAAAGCCCGAATGTCCTGCAATAGGAGATGAGTGCATCTCTGCCAAAATGCGACTTTTGAAGGTGGATGTTGGTGATATTACGACTCTGTCCTTGTAGCGAAGAATATCATCCTGCCATGAGTAGCCCTTGGTGGAATTTGGATCTGCATGTAGTTGAGAAATGAGTTGGGAGAGCTCGGGGTGTGAAAACCATTCTTTGCGAGCTTCTTCAATGCATTCGGGAATGGGGAGGGAAATAGCTAGCAGGGTACTTTCCTCCTCAAATTGGCGAGATAATGCATCTGCTACACTATTGTCTTTCCCTTTCTTGTAAATGATCTCATAATCATATCCGAGCATTTGGGCTAGCCATTTATTTTGTTGTGGGGAGGATAGGCGTTGCTCCAAAAAATATTTAAGACTGTGATGATCTGTGCAAATTTGGAAATGTCGCCCCAATAAATAAGGTCGCTAGGTGTCAACTGCATGTAAGATGGCCATCATTTCCTTCTCGTATGTAGATTGGCCCTGATTTTTCCCACTGAGTTGCTGGCTTGTGAAGGCCAACGGTCTCCCTTCCTGCATTAAAACTGCCCCAATACCTGTCCATGAAGCATCACATTCAATGACGAAAGATTTGGTGAAGTCAGGTAGTGCTAAAAGTGGAGTGGAGCACATGGCATTTTTTAGAGCTGTAAAGGCCTGTTGTGCTTCCTCATTCCAGAAGAAAGAATTTTTCTTTAGGAGTTGGGTGAGGGGCTTCGCGATGCGACCATAGTTGCGGACAAATTTATGATAATAGCCTGTGAGACCCAAAAATCCTTGTAAGCTCTTCAAGGTCTTAGGTTGAGGCCATTCCTGCATTGCTTGGATCTTTTTGGGGTCCACCTTGACACCCTCACGCCCCACAATGTGGCCCAAATACTCTACCTCTGCAATGCCAAATGAACACTTGGACATCTTGACAAATAATTTATGCTTGCAGAGCAGTTGCAAGAGTAGATCTACATGCTAAAGATGTGCACCCCAAGTGCAACTATAGATGAGGATGTCATTGAAGAAGACAAGGACAAATTTCTTGAGATATGGCTTGAGAATGTGGTTCACAAGGCTCTGAAAAGTAGAGGGGGCATTACAAAGACCAAATGGCATGACCAGGAATTCATAGTGGCCTTCATGAGTTCTGAAAGCAGTCTTGGGGATGTCGACTTCCTTCATGCGAATTTGGTGGTACCCTGAGCGAAGATCCAGCTTAGTGAAGAATTGAGCCCCATTGAGTTCATCCAGCAAATCATCAACCACTGGGATGGGAAATTTATCTTTGACTGTCAACTTATTGAGGGCCCTGAAGTCTGGACACATCCACCATTCCCCATCTTTCTTGAGTACCATGACCACCGGTGATGAATAAGGACTAATGTTGGGACGTATGACACCTGCTTCCAAACGTTCCTTGATTATTTTTTCTATTTCATTCTTTTGGGTGAATGGATATATGTATGGGCACACATTTAGGGGTTGGGCCCCAGGAACCAAGGTGATGCTAGATCATGTTCCCCTCTCGAGGGTGGAAGCTCATGAGGCTTGTCAAAGACCGCTAGATGGTTATTTAAAATCTGTTGCATCTCAGGATGAATCAGCAGAGACTTGGTTTCGACTGCCTGGATGGCATTAAATTGAGCTATAACTCCATGATGGCCCTTTTTTAGCAATTTTTCCATCCTATGTGAGCTGATGATAGAGAGAGCTCCCGCCTGAAGTCCACAGAGGGTATGTGTGGAGTTGTTCTGCTTAAAACTCATATATAACTCCTGGAAATCCATTGTGATTGGCCCAAGAGTGTGAAGCCATTCAGCCCTGAGGACAATGTCACACCCACCATGTGTATTGCAAACATGTGGCTCTTCAACTGATAATCCCCCATTTTAAGTTTGACATTTTCACAGCGGCCTTCACATTTCATTGTGCCCCCATCCACAATTTGGACTTGGAAGTTAGAAACTGCTCGTACAAAACAATGCACTGCTTTCGCGACTTTTTGATGGATGAAATTATGTGTACTTCCACTATCAATCAAGACTACTACTCGGCGATGTTTAATAAAACCTCTGATTTTGAGAGTTTGAGGTGAAGAAATCCCTGCCAAAGCATGCAGTGAAATAACTGGTTCGTCAAGGACGTTGTCCTTTTGGTTGTCCTCTTCTACCACCTCAGGTTCCTCAAGTGGTGGATCTTCCTCCAATGAGTTGTAATCAGTGGCATCAATTTCAAAAAATTTGGGCTCCTTGCATTTGTGACCTGGGGAGTATTTTTCATCACAGTAGTAACATAATCCCTGCTTTCTTCTTTCGGCCATTTTTGCAGGTGACACCTTTTGAACCTTAAGTGTTTGAGTCGTGCTGTGAGCCTGTGGGGGGCGACCCTTGGTGTTGAAATTTCGGTGAATGTACTGGGCTGCTAACACACATTCCATGTTACGAGCTACCTTGCAAGCCTCCATCCATGTGGGAGGGTGGTGTAGTTGGTCGTGGGCTTTTATGGCTTCTTTAATACTGCTGATAAAATATTCCATGTAGAACACATCTGAAAGACCCCTAGTGCGGAAGACTAAGGCTTCAAAGGCTGTAATATATTCATCCACTGTGCCAGTCTGTCGGAGCTTAGTAAGACGACCCAAAAAAGAAGATTCTTGGTCAAAGCGTTCTGTAAGAGCTTTTTTGAAGGTGGCCCAAGTCAGAAAAGGTGCATTACAACATTGATGCCATTCCCACCATTGCCACCTTTCATTGTCCAAGTACATGCTCCCCACCATAAGTTGAGTCTCATTATCTAAGATGTTATTCAGATTGAAATACTACTCCATTTGTGCTATCCATGTTGCCGGGTGAGAACCATCAAATTTATGCATATCCAACTTGGGAGGTCTCGAACGAGATTGTTTTTGGGGGCCCCAGAGGTGAAGAGAATGGCTAGATTCACCCTCACTGTGTCCATTGCCAATATACACCTCCTCATGGGCTTCCTCCTTACCCTTCGGGATTATGCTCAGGATTAAGCTAGTTAGTCTATCAATCTTAGTTTGGAGGGATTACAAGGATTGTTCAAGTTTGTCCATTCTCTCATTGGCCATAGCTTGAGCTCTAGTTTCTACCATGCACCGACCTGATGTTCTTGAAATTTGGGACCACCCAAAAAACATTTTCACTAAGAATTGAATGGTACCACCGTGCTCAGCTCATCGTCCTGATTCTGATGGGCTAGATCACCAATAAGCACCCCGGGAGAGCTCAGATTTTTTTTTTTTTTTCCTGAAAACTCCTAACGGAGTTTTACTCCTTCCTTAGGGATACTACAGTCGTTGAATCCTCAAAATGTTAATGCTGCCAAAAGTCCTGCGAAAATCATGCTCCACTATAGGAACCCCACACAACTACTCAGATCAGGTGGATTTGAGAGATCTGAATGGCGGATCGGATAGCTCTGAGCAGCGGAACAGATTGCTGCTGTTGCACCCCTTTGCACGAGCGGATCTAGCAGAGATGATGTGTGATCCCAAGATAGAAAAGGGAACTATGGTCTCGACGAGTGTCAGGTGCTACAGATCGCAATATACATAAGGGTCTGACAGTAGTACTCGGCCCAATGTTTCAGGGCTCTAACTAAGGAGGATCAACCGTACCCTTAGTCGTACAATCTGACTACCCTATCGTACGGGCGAGTAATCTCTCCGAGTGCTATTCTCCGTGTACTGTAGCAGCAAGATGGCCGACGGTTTATCTATGGCTAGGTTGCAGAGGAGCTAGGGGGCTTCCAATATACCCAAAAGGTACTTGGAAGACAGTCTGTACGCGGTTCTATCTAATGCACTACTACTCGAAGGGGTACCCACAGGGGTTACAAGGGAGTCCAACAAGCGTGACCACCTCTTGTATTTCCTGTGTGCATGCCTCCCCAAATCCACAGGTTTATGTCCTCAACGACAGATCTCGTGGTTTAAAGATGCCTGAACACGTCTCTAGCCAAAAAAAAAAAATTGCTAAGAAATGGAGATCCCACTGGCCCTGGAAAGAGCTCTGATACCACTTGTTATGCTTTTAACCTGCAAAAGATACCCAAATACAGAATATGCAAAGAAAAATACCCAGAACATAGAATAGTGAGAGTCAACAGCAAATACTTTATTATTCAGAAGTAATGTTCATTGGCCTCTTCGAGGGGGCAACCTCCAATAGAGTGGAGCTCGATTCAAAAATAAGACACACGATGCTCCTCGTAGGGAGTCTTTATCCTTTACATATGACTCATACATGTAATACCATGGATCAATACCATGGGTTTTATTAATACCATCTACCTAATACTAGGCCCATTTGCAACTACCTGTGGTCCCGTAATAAATAGCGGATTAACCACTTACAATTATTAATATGGGCTTTATTGACTCTTTATTATGACGTGATCCCACTACATAAATAAGGGGGTTAGGGTGGGACCCTAACGTGTGAGGAAGACTATCTCAGTAATAGATATCTCTTACTTCCTCTTTCTTATAATTCTTCTTTTCAGCTTCCTCCTCTTCGTCGGTGGTGTGGGATTCTTCTCTTCCTCTTTTTTTTTTTTTTTTCCTTATTGAGCTTAGGAAAATCTCTCTTATAGTGCCCATATTCTTGACACCCATAGCATATTATTTTAGCCATGTTATTCTTTTGTTTCTGAGGACCAAAATTTCCAAACTTTCCCTTTTTTTTTGTTATTGTAGAATATGCCTAATTCTACTCACTTGATCCCACATCATATTTGGCCTTTAGTCTAGATTCTTCAATCTTGCACAGTGACCATATATCCTAGAATGGAGTAGCTTCATTCTTCCCATAAATACTTGAAGTAAAGTTACCCCACTCCTCCAATAGTGCATTTAATACAAATGTTGTCATTTCTCTATCAGACATGACTTCTACCAGATCTTTTATTTGATCCCTAATTTCAGATATCCTCATAAAGTATGAGCCTATTCCATCTTCCCTTGACATCTTTAACTTGTATAGTTCTTGCCTTAATGAGATGACTTCTCCAGCAATGCTTACAGAATACAACTCTACCAGTTTGTCATATATTTCTTTTGAAGTTTTGAGTTTTGATACATATGGGAAGAGGGGATCCTTGATGGATTCTATGAGAATCCTTTGAGCCTTAACTTACCCTTTCATATAATTTGAAAGAGCTTGAGCATCTCCCTCTCTTGCTTTTGTGATAAATCCTTTGACATGTTTCATCACCTCATTCTCAATGAGATTTAGATATGTCCTTTTCTTCCATGCAAGATAGTTTGAAGCCCCAACTAATTTGTTGCTTTCCTTGTAAAAGGAAATTTTGACAAATTCAGATACAGTCATATACTTACTTGTTGAGATGCTTCTTCCACTTGTTTCTTTCTAGAATTTGATGATGATATATATGATAGAAACCTTCTCTTTGGTGAAGATAGACTTATTCTTCAAGATGATTATGTGATGTTTGTTCTTGAAGTGTTTCTCTTGGATGTATATACTTCAAGATACCTTGTTTTGTAGATATTTCCAACTTGATGATGGTCTGTGTGGTATTTCAATGATGACTAGAGGATCCAATACTTTTGTTGGTGTAGACATCTTCTTCGATCTATGGTTTGATATTTTGTTGTAGACCTTGAATTCACTTTTATATAGTTCAATTTTCTTTGATGTATTTCTCAAGATCCTTGAGTGTCTCCTTATTATACGCCCTTCCTCAAACTTTGTTACCTTAGCTTTGATACCATGTTGAGAAATCTAGGGCATCAAGATTAGGTGATTTCTCTTCTATTTAGAAATTGTTTGTGAAATATTTTTGCTATAGATTAGTATCTTCTTTTACTTATATTATTATAGTTTTATCTTCATCAAACAAATACCAAGCCATAAACCATAAAGTGACAAGAGACACATAATATATGCTATCATCTAGGGCCACAACCTCTCCTACTTGAGAGGAAAACCTGAACAAATTCTTCTTCTTATAGAAACTCCAATTGACGAATACCAAGACCAAGATCAAGACCCTTGACCACAACCCCTCCAAGATGAAATAAACATTTTTGCACAAATACAACTAACAAGCCTTCCAATGATGATGGCTTCTCCTTCGATCTTCTTTTTGGACTTGCAACCTTTTGGATGCACTGCAAAAGCCCTAGATTCTGTGTAGTCAAAATAATGGGGAGAATGCCTTCCTCTATGCTTAGCTGGATGAGATACCTTTAATTAAAACCATCAAACTCCAATATTACTCCTTATCCACCAAAATTAGGCCTTCTATGATGATTCTGATCCTTGCTTCTTGAAAACTGAGAAGTGTTCCCTACTTGCAGATCAAATGTATGGAAAGAAAACCCAAACAATTTTGTTTTTCGTACTTCCTATCCTTGTTGTTCCTTTGCTAAAGAATGAGTCATATTTTCCTTGCTAGTTCGAACTTTTGTTTCAGACCTATGCTTCACCAAAATTCTGTCTGAAATTTTGTCTTCAAATGAAATCCGCACTGCCCTATTTATAGTTGTTGGAGCCTGTAATAAGCTCGCTTGAAGAGGGTGAACCGACATGACTCTTTGTGTAGATTATTTATTCCATCTTGTAGTCGACTTGAAAGAGAGGTTTTTTGCTTGTCTTGGAGGGATTTCATAATTATTTAATGACTCATACAAATGTGTAACATGCCCAAGAAGGGTCCTTCATACATGACATAGACTCAAATTGACTTTTATGACTAGATGACAAATCATAAAAATTCACAATGGGGGCCATTACTAAAAATAAAAGTCCTTGCTCATGAAACCCATGAGACAAGAATTACAATAATAATTTTATTTTTCTTCTTTTCATTAATTACATAAAATCATAATTACATATGTCGTTATGAAGACTGAATCTAGTTACACTTTTCAACATAATTGAGTCGACTATAGTCTGTCATGAGTGTGAATTTCCTTCCAAGGAGGTAATGCCTCCACATATTTAAGGCATGAATGATGGAAGCCAATTCTAAATCACGAGTCACATAATCCACATCATGCTCATTTAAATTTCTAAACTCATAGCATACAACTTGCCTTTCTTGCATTAGGACTCCATTGAGTTCTTTTTTTTGGCATCCATACACACCATGAAATCCTTGTCAAGATCTACAATTTTCAATACTGGTGCATTGGTGAGAACAATTTTAGTTGCTAAAAGCTTTGTAGTACACTCAAATATTTTCCCTTTCCTTTGAAAGGCTATAATGGGATGGCCTACCTTTGAGAAACTCTAAATAGATATCTAGTAATATCCTGCGAATCCCATGAATGATATAACCTTGTCCACATTCTTTGGAGTTGGATAATCCATTATGGATTTGATCTTTTCAGGTTCAACTAAGATTCCTTCCTCAGAGAAAATATGTCCCAAATAATGTATATATGACTGGAAGAAATCACATTTTCTAAGATTTTCATAGAGTTTATGTTGAGAATTGGCAACAAGAAATTCCAGTTTAATTTGTCCTTTAATTAAACTGTGAATTAAATTCAAATTCTATTCTCATAGCAACTTAAAATTAGTTAATTAAGTTTATTAAAGTTACTTAACTTAGGAAATTGGATTTGGAAGTCTTTTTGTCATCATGTGTATGTTCTCCCTACTTTGTAGGAATCCAGTGTGAGTTAATTGTGAGTTGTAAAATAGAAGACTCAGTTTCATGAGTTAGCTCAATTAAATTAGTTCTCAAACTGATTGAGAGAACTAATAGTGAGTTAACAATTAGTGGTGTCACTAAAGAACTCCACTAGTGCTATTCTAGTTAACTGACTATATACTCATTAGAAACTCATGCATGCCGAGTATGAGAAATACCTAATTGATACTAGAGTGTAGGGACAATGTACTATTTGTTTTAGATTTTTCTGAGTTGCACTGATAGTGCATGCATTCAGGAACTAACCCTTGAGGGAATGCACAATTTTTAGAGGCTTTATTTCCCTTTAAATACAATCTATCCTCCCTAGGAATAGCACATTGGAATATAGACTTGGAGTGCTTGTGAAGAGGCTAAGCTTTGGCATTGAGCTTGCTTAAGAGTTGGAGATTGAATTTGCTGACTGTTGGGATTGTTCTAGAGAGAACAAGCATTGTAATTTCATCTTGATTTTTTGGTTTAATACAAAACAGATAGTGTTGTTTTGAGCTGTGGCTTTCCCTAGATATTTATTGTGTTATGTGCCCTTGATTTTCCTTCCTCTTGTTATTATTGTTTTCATCAATCTATTGTCTTCCACTGGTTGAAAGTAGAAGTAGATTCTTGTATTTTTTTTAGTAGATTACATGAGCTTGTGAATCTAAAGGATTTTCTACATGGTACCAAACTTGAGAACAATATACCAGAGGAGATTTCAAAACTTTGAGTTTCTAGGTTATAGGTGAAAGTCAAATTTGCAATACATACTTTAGGATTGGAAAATGGTGCTCCATGGGTTGAGGCTTAAGCATGCCTTGGAAGGAAACTCGAGTTTCATAGCCTGAAGGGACAGGATGGAGCTTGTGCTAGAGGACAATGTCTTGAACAAATTTATTGAACAAGAAATTCATAATCCAGTAACTACTGATGCACAAAATTTGGCCGAGTGGAAGAAGTGTGTGGCGAAGGCAAGGTAGATAATCCTTAAAGGAGTTTGAGATCATATTGTCTCGAGTCTCCATGGAAATGAAACCCTGCATACTATGTGGAAAACATTGATAGACTTGTATTAGAATAGCAGTGATTAAAGGAAGTTGGCACCGAAGGATAAACTTCGTAAAATCAAGATGGAGAAAGGCACGACAATTCTAAAGTACTTGACCAAGTTCACTCAATGTCGAGATGAATTTGGAAGTGTTGGAATCATAGTTCTTGAGGACGATATGGTGAACCTTGCTCTTCTTAGACTCCCTAAGAGTTGGAATAGTTATCAGGACTCTGTCAATGGTCGGGAGAAGCTGCCAGATTTGGAATGACTATGGTCGGATTTGATGCAAGATGATATCAAGAGGAACACCAGGGAGGGCTCTTCATCAAATACTGATGATGAAGAGAATTGTGCCTTAGCAGTTAAGGCGAGGAAGGGGAAAGGTAAAATTTCCCATTCCAAATCAGATTCTTATCATGGAGGTAAGAAGAAGGAAATGACAAAAGTTAAATGCTTTCATTGTTATAAGATAGGACACTTTACTACACATTTTCCATTGAAGAAGTCAAAGGAGAAGTCCTCAAGAGGAGTGGCGGGTGAGGCTTTGGCCTCCCAATTCGAATTGGACTTTTCCCTCATTGCATGCATGGTGCCTTCAATGATGGGAAGTGTTTGGTACTTAGACGGTGGAGCTTCATTCCATGTGACAGGCAACAATGATCCGGATTTAAACAGGAACACAATAGATTATAGAGATAACCATAAATAAAGAGATGCGATAACCATGAATAAAGAGATGCAGCGGAAATAATACTTCATTTCATTAATGGAAAATACTGAAATATGCTTACAACCAGAATTGGAAATAAACCAGTTAGGGCTATGGTAGCTTATCTCTGAGAAGAGATGTGCGTCTACATGTCTCTGAACTGTTCCGAACTTCTGTTACAATGAGGCTCGTAGGCCTATTTATTATTGAAAAACAATGGAAAACCCTTCACATTCCAAAACCGACCTTTAGAAGATGAAACGCCAAATTGTGGGCCCCGTTTTGGGTAAATTGGTACATCAATTTCCCGGGGTCGTAACTTTGGCATACGATCTCCGTTTGACGCGTATGATAGCTCGTTAGAAAGATCTATCCGAGAACTACCATTTTGGGAAGGGCAACATCGGTCCATGGACCCATGTTGCCCCCAGATTTCCCAAAAAACATCGTTTAGGGCCTCAAAACGGCTCCGGAAGTTCAGGACCCGAAAAAACTGCTAAAAATAGTAAATTGTGCTACAATTACGAAACTGAAAAAGCTGAAAGAGACAATTGTGGGGGTCCAAATGGGATAGGTGGGTGGCCACCAACATCCACC
>APFE031719366.1:152896-195909 GCA_000404065.3 Pinus taeda
AGAGAGAGAGAGAGAGAGAGAGAGAGAGATTGGTGCAATCTAACTATTATATGTTTTTGGTTATTTTTAGTTAAAATATCATTATCCAATTAAATCATATTTTTTATTGCATAAATGAATTTAGTGTACAAAAAAAATGAAACATTACAAAAATTTAGAGACAATGAAAATACTAGGTTCTTCTCAATGACAAAAATCAAGATATGATTCTCAACATCAACATATAGATTTCTTGAGATAAGATGCATCTCTACTATTAATTTGATATTCATCTAAAATGTCGTAATTAGAATGGAGGTTAGTAAGTAATTCTGTCATAAATCCTTAGCCACGAAGCTACTTAAATATATTTTAAGATAACAAAATATGTCATCCAAAAATAATGGTGATTTTAGTTCAAATTTAATATCTATTTTAAAATGCAGGTGTGGAGAACATTTTCTCCAAAGTGATGTGAAGCACTTAATAACTATATGGCAAAAAACAAAATGGGCCTCATGTCACACTCCTTATATCACATGAGTAGCCTTTCTACGAGTGGACATTCGTTACTATTTTCAATAGTGATAAAAAAATAAAAGTGATTTTTTTATGCCATAAGGCATTCCCCTCTAAAATGAACTCCCCTATATGCTACTATGTCTCAATATGGGATATTATATGGATTGTTAGATAATTAAATAATTCTCAGCCATTATATTGTGGGCAAGAACGTTCTAATTAGTTGAGAAAATTATGCTCCGAAAGTACCAAGCGGTCAGGTGATCATCCGTAGGTAGTTGACATTTTCTGGCTTTAAGACAGTTCTGGATCCCTGACTTTGAGATGGTTTTACACATGATAAGTGCTCTTGTTATGAGTAGCAACATCTAACACTTCGAAACAGAGTCACTCGCCCAAGAAACATTGCAATAGAGTCACTTGGCATGAGATCTGACATGACACAAGCAAATTTTATAGGTATATCGAAGTGAGTGCTGGTATTCAAGCTATTTTTGGTTTGGATTCTTAGATTTTTGGAGCCCAGTCACCTTTTTCGATTAGAATTTGCAAGTTTTTGTATCTGCTTCTCTTAAACTTTCATATCTATGTCTTGTTCTGATCCAAAATCGATCTAGTGTTGCCTCCAGATCAAGGTTTTCAAATGCATATAAAAGTAGGATCAAGCTGATGTGCTCGTCGATACAATTCCAATGGTGTGAATGGTGCATAAATATGAGTTCATATGGAGAAGATAGAGCCATCGAAAGCTTATCGCAAATTAGGGCAAAAAACTCAGAAGTCAAGAGTCAACGGTCAAAGTCAATGCCTACATCAATAGGGAAATGTGTCAACTCAGGAGTGAGCCATGTGTCTTGGATGATTTCAGCAAAGGAGGTGACATAACGGATTATGATTGGTGAATACAGGCCAATCCAGTGCTAACACGTGGTAGCCTAAATTTTTCCCAATTTGCCCTTATTTCCAAAATTTTGGGGATCAGGGAGGATCGAACCCCTGACCTCCCGGAGTGGCAAAATTTTCAACGAAACTAGGTCACTAGATGAGCTACAGCAGGCCTTGGTATTAGGAGCAGTGAGTTTGTATTTATGTTGTATCAAACGGTCGAGGTCAACCCCATGACCATCGAACCCTTAAAGTTATGTGTTGGGTCCCCATAATACTAGTGATTACCCCATTACTATTGTAGTTGTACCCCTTACTAATATTGTTGTGCCCCTATTGTGCCCCATAGAAGCCCACTATTGTTATTATTGTGCCCCTACATTATTATTGTTATGTAGGCTCTGATTATGTTACGACCCTTTAGACTCCTATATATAGAGAGGGGGTCTTTTCATTTGAATCATCCAAGAATTGTTCATTTATGTAATGTAAAGGAGGTTTCCCCCTCGAAGAGGCTGAATTCTAAGGCACTGATCTATTTTTTCTATCTTTTCTTGAGCTGGTTCATAACATTTGGTATCAGAGCTTTAGATTCTAGGGTTTAGCTGCTCCAAACAGGTCATCGTGGCATTTTCGCTATAGCTTTTTTCTGTGACGTTTCAGAAGTTGAAGAAAAAACCCATTTGAGAAGACATCGCACTAAATCTCGGATCCAAATTTTAGACATTTTTGCACTATAATTGCGGAGATATGATCTAAGGAATTTGGTCTTTTTGCAGACTCCTAAATTACATTCCAAACAGGTGACCTAGGGAAAATTGTCATAACTTTTTCTTTGAGCATTGGATTGAAATTTCGTAAAATTATGCAGAAAGCAGAAGCACTGTAGTTTCTTCTATATATTTTTTAGAGCCCAAGTTCGAAACAGTGACTCGTGGAATGTCGTACAAGTTCGCTCTACTGAATTAGTCTATAATTAGGTCATTGTGGGAGATTTGGCATAACTCTTCATTGGAGAATCCAATTGGGGTCAGAATGGTGGCATTGGAAAGAGGACATAGAGGGTAACCGTGGGTCAAAATTTTAGAACTGGATGATTTGAAATTACAAAGACACATCAGAGGCAATTTCGAGCTCCTACAAAGTGAAAAAATGTGTGTATGTTTTTTAAAATGTTTGCTTAAGCTTGGTTGAAAATTTATTTTGAAGGAATTCAAAGGGCATAGTGAAGCATTATTATCAGTAATTAATGCCCCGAAGAAAGAAAATGGAAACACCTAGTAGGTGACCTAAAATATCTAGCATGACTCATCAAGAAGAGGAAAAAATGCAACATGATATATCAAAATTACGAGACCAAGTGCAACAAGTGTCACTTGCACAAAAATGAATAGAATTTAAGATGGATTGTTTAAAGAAAGTTGTAGAAACTAAGATGAATGACGTGGAAGCTAAGATGGATGATTTGAAGATAGATTTGAAAACAGACATGGAAGAATTGAAGATAAATATGAATAAGTTGCTACAACAAAGGGTCACTAAGGGTGAAAGGGTAGTAAAGGAAACTCATGATGAGAACAAAAGAAATGTTAATCATGATTCCATAGACTCTAATGTTGGATAGAAGACCCACCATATTCCAAAAATCGCTATGAGAAGGTTTGATGGCAAGGATCCCGCAACATGGATATTATAGATGGAGCAAATTTTTCGATCTCAATAATGTGCAAAACACACAAAAGGTACGTATGGCAACTTTATATTTGGAACCAAATCAGTTTGTATGGTATCAATGGCTTTGCTCTCATAAACAATTTATCACTTGGGAAATTTGTACGGAAGAATTGGTAGCACATTATGAAGATACAAAAAGCAACACTTTTTTTAGCCAATTGATAAGTCTTAAAAAAAGGGTTCAATAATGGAGCACATTGAGGAGTTCCAAGAATTGAACATAAGGGTAAAAGATATTCCAGAGGAGCATAGGATTGATGTGTTCATAGGGTCTTTAAAGGATAATATCCAACATGATGTTCACCTTTGGGAACCTGATTCATTAGAGAAGGCATTCAGGTTAGCAAGAAAAATGGAAAGCAAAATTATGGCAACCAAGAAGCATACCACTCACAACTATAAAGACGGAAGTGGTGTTGCCACTAGTCTTCCACAACCTATAAGGTTGACACCACAACATTTGGAAGAAAAAAGAGCAAAGGGCTTCGTTACAGTTGTCATAGCAAATACACTAAACGTCATAAGTTTGCTGAGAAGAAATTATTCTACATAGATTCTGAAGAGGAAGAAGAAAAGGAGCAAGAAATGTCAAAAGAAGAGGATATACTCTAGGAACAAAGCCTAGATGAAGAACAAATGAATCCGACCATATCTTGAATGCATTGGCAGGAATTACCACTCCTCAAACCATCAAGATATAAGGACAAATCAAGAAGAAAAGGATAATAATGTGATTGATTCAGGAAGTACTCACAATTTTATTCATTGTAAGGTAGCAAAAGAATTGAATTGCTTCTTATATCCAACACCAAAGTGTCAAGTGATGGTTGCAAATGGAGGAATAATAAATTGCTGTGGAAAGTGCCATAATATCAAGGTATCCATGGAAGAATATGTATTGACTAACCCAATGCTCTCCATTCCAATAGGAGGTGTTGATGTTGTATTAGGAGTCCAACGACTACAATCATTGGGTACAATAGCTTTTAATTTTCAAGAATTTTTAATGGGATTTTCTATGGAAGGAAAGGAATTTGTATTAAGAGGTATTGTAGAGAAACTGGGAAAGATAATTAGCTCTAATGGTATGAAAAAGCTTCTAAAAAAGGAACAAAAAGGTGTAATTGCACAATTATGTTCGCTAGATGTTTCCACATTGGAATCATCTATTTCTCTAGATCTCCAAATAGCCTTGGAAAATCATTCCAAGGTATTTGAGACTCACAAAGGTCTCCTACCTATTCGTGATTTAATCATGCTATTCATCTGATTCCAGGAAGTGTTTCTCCAAACATCAGGCCGTACAGATATCCCTATGCCTAAAAGAGTGAAATTGAACATATGGTTGTAGAAATGCTAGAGGCTGGTATAATTCAACCAAGTCAAGGTTCTTTCTCTTCTCTAGTTGTATTGGTGCACAAGAAGTATGGATCATGGCGGATGTGTCCGGATTATAGGGAGCTTAACAAGCTCACTATTAAAGATAAGTTTCCCATTCCTGTCATTGATGAATTACTGGATGAATTGCATGGATCAATTTACTTCACCAAGTTGGATCTTCATTCAGGATATCATCAAATCAGAATGAAGACTGAAGACATTCTAAAAATAGCATTTAGAACTCATGAGGGTCATTATGAATTTTTGGTCATGCCTTTTGGCCTTACCAATGCACCTTCAACATTTCAAGGTTTGATGAATTCAATTTTCAACCATTCCTTAGAAAATTTGTGTTAGTATTTTTTGATGATATACTAATCTACAACAAGTCTTGGAAGGATCATGTTGAACATGTTGACAGGCTGCTACAACTATTGGAGGAAAAACAATTATATGCAGAAAGATCCAAATGTTTCTTTGGAGTTCAAGAGGTGGAATATATGGGTCATATTCTATCTCATGAAGGAGTTAAGGTAGACCCTAGCAAAGTTAAAGCCATTAAGGAATGGATAATCCCCACATCCATAAAGCATCTGCGAGGATTTCTCGGGTTGACATGGTATTATCACATGTTTGTTAAGAATTATGGGAGAATAGTAGCACCTATAACAACACTATTGAAGAAAGATGCATTTTCATGGACTCCAGAAGCAACAAAGGCCTTCGAACATCTTAAAGAGGCAATGTGCCGAGCACCTATCTTAGCTACACCGGACTTCACAAAAACCTTTATTGTGGAATGTGATGCTTCATGAAATGGAATTGGTGCTGTTCTAATGCAAGATGAAAGACCCATTGCTTTTGAAAGTCGTCCAATCAAGGGAAAGTTTTTAAGCAAAGATATTTATGAGAAGGAAAGGTTGGCAATACTCCATGCACTTAAGAAATGGCGACCCTATCTAATGGGAAGACACTTCAAGGTAAAAACGGATCATGATAGCCTTAAATACTTTTTAGAACAAAGATTATCCTCTGAAGAGCAACAAAAGTGGGTCACAAAGATGTTGGGTTATGACTTTGAAATAATCTACAAAAAAAGGGAAGCAAAATGTGGTGGCAGATGCACTCTCAAGAAAGGATGAGGATGTGGAAGCATTGTTGTGTGCCATTTCTATTATCCAACCAGATTGGATAAATGAAGCAAGGGAGGAATGGAAGAATGACAAAGAAGTGTGGGCACTTATTCGAAAGTTACAACAAGATTCTAGTACGTCGGATATATTTAGTTGGAAAAATGATTCATTATGGTACAAAGATCGCTTATACCTCTGTAAGAATTCCCAGCTAAAACAAAAGATTCTTATGGAATTACACACTTCTCGCTTAGGAGGGCGCTCGGGATTTTTAAAAACATACAACACGATTAAGAAGGAATTTTTTTGGGAGGGCCCTAAATCATATATTCAAAAGTTTGTGGTGGAATGTTTGGTTTTCCAGCAAAATAAAGTTGAAACAATTAAGACACCGGATCTATTACAACCTTTATCCATTCCAAGCCAACGTTGGAAAGAGGTTTCAATGGATTTTATCACAGGTTTACGCAAGTCTGAGGGAAAGAGTGTCATCATGGTGGTAGTTGACAGACTTACCAAGTATGCACACTTTTGTGCATTATCACATCCATTTCAAGCCAGTACAATTTCTAGTGCATTTATGGAAACAATTCAAAAGCTACATGGAAACCCAAAGATTGTTGTAAGTGACAGAGATCCCATTTTCACTGGAAATTTTTGGACAGAATTATTTTCTTATCTTGGTACTCAGTCATCTTATCATCCTTAATCAGATGGGGAAAATGAGATAGTAAACAAATGTTTGGAAGGATATCTTCGTTGCTTTATATCTGATAAACAAACACAATGGGTCAAATGGTTGCCTCTGACTAAATGGTGGTATAACACTTCCTTCCATACAACAACAAAAATGACCCCATTTATGGCACTTTATGGGTATCAGCCACCATCCATAACAGTCATATTTAAAAGAAAAATTCTAAGGTTCAAGTAGTGGAACATCACATCGAACATCAACAACAAGTCCTCCAACTCTTAAAGGATAACCTCGTGTTGGCACAAAATAGAATGAAACAAAAGGCAGATCAACATCGCAGTGGAAGAAGTTTTGATGTAGGTGATTGGGTATTCTTAATACAACCATATAAGCAGATGTTCCTCAAGCAAGCTAAATAGGATAATAAATTATCACCAAAGTATTATGGTCCGTACAAGGTATTGCAAAAGATTGGTACTATGGCATACAAATTAGAGCTTCCTGCAGCTTCTTGATTACACCCAGATTTCCATGTTTCAAGTTTAAAGAAGGTTATAGGCGATAAGATACTAGTTCAAAAAATATTGCCAGAACTTGACGAGGAAGGAAAAATTATATTGGAACCAGAAGCAGTCACAGAAACAAGAACTTGACAGCTACGAAATCGATCAATTTCAGAGTATCTTATCAAGTGAAAGAACTTATCTGCTGAAGATTCCACATGGGACGATGAGAATTTTATATAGAAGCATCCAGAACTACTCAAGTGTTGAGGACAACACTTTTTTGAAGGAGAGGGGCATGTTGGGTCCCCATAATACTAGTGATTACCCCATTACTATTGTAAGTTGTAACCCTTACTAATATTTTGTGCCCACATGTGCCCATATTGTTACTAATGTGCCATAGAAGCCATATGTTATATTGTTTCCCTTATATTATTATTGTTATGTAGCTCTGATATGTATGACCCTTAGACTCCTATATATAGAGAGAGATTTTTCATTTGAATCATCCAAGAATTGTTCATTTATGTAATGTAAAGGAGGTTGCCCCCTAGAAGAGGCTGAATTATAAGGCGTTGATCTATCTTTTCTATCAATTCTTGAGCTGGTTCATAACATTATGGTTATCATATAGTTTGAGATATCCCACATTCACTACAAGTCGCAACCATATATGGCATATTAATACGATATAATCAATGTTAAACCAACAGAACAAGCATACTATATCGCATATACAATCTATAAGACAACTAATGGCGGAATGGTTGGGCGGGGGTTTCAAATCCTCGACCCACCAAAACACTATATATGCAACTCCTTAACATGCCTCCGCTAACCAACATGTCATGAGTTTGGGCTTGAAACAATGCCAAGCCATTTTTTATTTAAACCATTACACGTGTTGAACCCACCATAGTGCTAGCACGTAGACTGAGGTGGTTTTTATGTAGGAAAAGGTGGTTTTTTCCAAACAAAGGGTGGTTTTGTAGGGACAGAGGTGGTTTTGGACCATTCTAGGGGGTGTGGAGGTCACAATGGCCAAATATGGTCAATTGTATACTCGTTTCACTCAAAATTTTGAGATGAACGTAGTGGTGACGTTCATTTTCTCATTTGAGACTCTATTTTCGAGCTTATCCCTATAATAGCCTTTTGAAGTCAAAATAAAGAGGTCAGCATTAGAAGGAAAAGGGCCAAGAGACGTAGCCAGAAAGTCTGGTGAACTCTATTAAATTTGGTTGTGTTAATGTGTTTGAATGTGTTTTCAACTTGTTTATGTGTTTATGTTATTTGTAATCTTTTCGATCCATTGCACTAAGTAACATAAGCAAATTAACACGAAGTCTATAATACCTTTTTCATTAATGGATCAAGTGGTATCAGAGCAGTAAGGTTTTTAGGGGTTGACAAGTTTGTGTGAATATTTGAATGCTTATTTGGTTGAAGCTTCGATGAGGTGCAGGTGAACTTGTTAAGGTGAATCCAAAGATTGGAAGGGTCTTTTCACAATGAAGGATGGTAGATGAAACTCCAGTTGGGTCAGAATCTCAATTCTTGGATAGTTTCATGACGATAGATGCAATGGTGGAAGAGATGTATCGCAAGTTTAAGAAGAACAAAGATGAAGGCACTTCATCGCCTAAATATCAAGAAGATAAGGCAAAAGGGAAAAATGCTTCCTCCACCATCTCCTCCATCATCACCATCATCATCATCATCATCCTCTTCTTCTCATAAATCTAGTCCTTCTAAGAAGGAAAAGAAGAAATCATCTTTGATCAATTAGATGTAAAATTTGATTTGCCAATTTATGATGGAGAACTTAACTCTGAAAAGATTGATAATGGGAGAAGACAAATTAAAGAATATTGTAGGGTGTAGAAACTTGATTCAGAAAGGAAGAGTATCCATCTTGCTAGACTTTGACTTGGAGGAACCACACTTGTATGGTGGGAAGGAAAGACACAAGAAGATCTCCAAAAGCATGGTAAAATCATTTCAACTTGGAATGAATTTCTTTCTGCTAGTAAAATTCAATTTTATCCTTTGGCAAACGCTATGTCAATTAAAAAATCAAAGTGTTCAAAGTTATACTCAGGAATTCCATAAGGGAGCTTTAACATTAGGCATATCGTTGGACTCACTAGAGACATTATTGAAATACATAGGTGGTCTTCATAGTTATTTGGGGATACTGTACTTAGGTTTAATCCAACTATCTTAGATGATGTATCGGTCCAAGCAACTCATCTACAAGCTAGAGGCAAACATTTAACCCAAGATGTTGGGAAATCATCCAAACCTATTGAAAGTAAGAATAAAGGAAAGAAGACACTTAAATGGAAGGAGAAGAAAAAAAACGCTCTAAAGAGAGATAAATCTTCATGCACCCATTGTAAGAATGAAGGTCACGATGAGGCACACTGCTGGTCATTACATCTAGAATTGAAGCCTAAGAAGTTTGGGAGTAAAGAGTGGACGAATGTTGTTGCTATTCAAAAGCACTTGGGATAAGATTCAAGTGATGAGACAACGGTTACAACTATAGGTATAAAAGTTAATATTCTAAAGCATCTACAAGTACTTCTTCGCATTATGTTGATAATGATTATGATGAGAGGAAAAGAAATGAGCTATTTCACATTAGGGTCATTTCCAAGCATACTAAAATTGATACTTTATTTGATAGTGGGTCACAAGTTAATTTGATTTTTGAAGCAATTGTAAATGTGTTGGGTCTAGAAACAAAAAATCATAAAAATCCATATCCATTAGGTTGGGTGTGTGATAAAACTAAGGTAAAAGTTACAAAACAATGTAAAATTTGTTTTGCTATTGGTTCAATGTTTGTAGATGAGGTTGAGTTAGACATAGTCCTATTGGACATATGTGGAATTGTACTAGGAATTCCATACTTGTGCAATAGAAATACTATCTTCTATTGAATTGAAAATAAGTATCAACTCACTAAGGATGGAATTGAATATATTGCAAGGGCTCATAAGCTCAAAGATAATTTCTCTCTCATAAATTTAGGAGAGATGAAAAGAATTGGAAATTCAAGTAAGTAATTTTACTTATTGTAATAGAGATTTTTGGGAACTTCAACCCCGATCATAAATGTCCATAAACTGAGGGCTCCTAAGTCCCTAAAACTGTTGCTTCACTACCTAAAAGAACAAGATCAATTGAATACATCATCTCCCAGAAGTGCTCCACTGTAAACTACTCATAAATGGACAAAACTTGACCATACTGAAAGCTCAATGCAAGGGGTGTGATGCATATCACCTTCCCAGTGTACAAGGTGCGATGCTTACTGATTTTATCCTCTGTAGGGTGCGATGGTTGGGAATGGACAAATGGACGGGACAAAAATGCGAGGTGGAAGATCATGGAATCTTCCAAAAACTTCCCCTCTGACACTTTCCACTCCATTTTCAACCAGGGATGAGTAAGAGATCATCATTCTCCAAGTGGAAGCAGGAACTATCAGAGAGAAGACACTAATCAAGATCCCAGAAGATGACTCACCTCTCTGTAATCATCTATATATGGATCCCTCATCACAGAGATCCAGAGGCTGGAATTTTGTATCTTATAGAGAAGTGTTATTGGTTTTCTGGTGTACATTCACAGTTGTTGGGTGATCTAAGCTTGGATTGAGGTGAGGAAGGGCTTCTTAGCTGGAGGATGATGCTTGGTCAGAGCACATGGTTGTAATCCTCTTTCTACTTTTCATCTGAATAAAGATATTCTTGTTTCCTTCCATATTCTTGTGTACTTGTTTGTATATGCATGTATATGGTTAATACACATATGATCTTGTATTGTTTATGAATTTAGATCCTTGTTTCTTGCATAGTAGTATGTTTCTGTGATTCCACAGGTTCTTTTGAAGTTGGGAAGACAAAGAAGAAGCAGCGAAACCCTATCAAGAAGGAGAGGAAATCAAGCACAAGACTCAGGTTGGCCCTCTTGGTTCTCCTCTCGTCTCTTTTCATAAAAGGAAACAATAGTAGACTTTGATTGTTTTTTTCTAAGAGAGCCACCCATCTTAGTGGGAATAGTAGCATCCAAGTGGACACTATTCCCGGATGACAAAATTGTGACTCCGCTAGGGAGTGACTAGATTACTTGTTAGCCTATCTATCCTTGTTTCTTTTATAAACTTACAGACGGAGCCTGAAGTCAAGCTAGCAAGCATTCGAACTGAATTTGTCATACAAATGCAAAGTAGATCAATGTTGCTTCTGTCTATCTCCATGTTTTGTTTATGAATTAAACAATAGATCTGCAAGCAATCTAATTTCCCTAAGTGGTGGCTCTAGTAACCTCTTAGATCACCCTTGTGTTTTACATACACTGATCCTTACTTATTCAGCTTAAACACCTGAACTAGATTGCAAACTATGTATGAAATCTTGTTCAAAGTCTCGCACAGCTACCTCGCACCCTACCTTCAAGGCAGTCTGTATGCATCGCACTTCCCGAGTGCAGTAGGTGCGTTGCATACTGAGTTCACTGTGTAACAGGTGCAATGGTTAGGGAGGGTTAACTTTACCCTCCGACTGTGGATTTTTCTCACTATTTTTAGTCTTATTCAAGATTTTTTCTGTTTGTAATCAGTGTGCTTCTGTGAAAACCCCCTTCTGTTGCATCATTCCACCTCCTTAGTGCAAAGAACTATAAATGTTTTTATGTATTATGTGTCATTTTTAGTTATCTTTTTCAAAAAGTAGCATAGTCGAACTATCGTCTCTAGATCTGAAAGTGTCAGAGCTGTCGTTTTCAGTTTTAGAAAGCAATCCCATTGTTCTGGATAGTTGATTATACAGTTACTGTTGCATAGGATTTGAATTAGTAGTTTTAAAGTGTCGAAAAGCAATTTCCATTTCAAAATCGCAAAGTGTCTCTCTTGTTTTCACTTCATTTTGAAAAAGAATTTTGTTGAGTAAGTCGCTTTAAAAACAATTCCAGTTTTGCACATAGCTTCCTAACGTCATTCCACATTAGAGAGTGAAAACAAAACATGCATTGCATTTGGCATTTTGATTACTTGGATTGATTTAGGACTGTGCATTTCCATTTGGATTGCTGGCTTGATTTAGGACGTGCATTTAGCATGTGCTTGTGCTCCGTGAAGAAAGTTCTTGACTTTCTTCCTTTAGTAGCTAGGATTTTCATTGCTGAAAGAAGATAAAACGTTTGTTTATCACTTAGACTGCATTTTAGGAATTATATATACATCACATGGTGAACCTGAAAGGAAAACTGTTAAGAAAGATCAACTTAAAATGAATTCAATGAATCTAACAACGCTTTGGAACTTAATGCACAACATCTAGAGGTCTAAGCTAGAGACGTATTATGGCGTCGTAAAGCCTGGTAATTGTTTCTTTCAGTGTTGGTTGGGTGATTCCTCCACTCTCAGACGTCAAGTGCCAGTACGAACTTGTGCTCCCACATACCATCGAGTATATATTGGGAGACCACAATAGGTTGCATCCTTTATCCTTAGGAAGCTATGTCTACTGCCCTATGGATCACAATGCACCGAACACAGCATTCGAGAAGATTGATTACCATACCGTAAAAAGTATTCTGTAGTTTTACGATTGGTTTGGTAATTGTCTCTGCCTAGATCTCCAGAGAAGTCCATTTTTCTGTTTTTCAAACTCCTTAAAGGAAAAGGTCCTCTGAGCACTTGTCACTTCAAGCTCAATAAAAATCGAAGGCGACTATAGTCATCTTTTTTTTTTCTCGACACTTTAAAATTGAAAAAACAAGTTGTGTCAAAGCGTCTAAAAATTTATAATAATCGGAATAACGTCACAAATTCCCTCGTTGATCTTTAGGTTGACAAAATGGAGTCAACCAACCAAGGATTTCCACATGAAGCAAAATTCTAGTCCGTTCTCCTCTTGGGGAGATTTTGGTGCACCCCATATGGCCACATTGTCACTTCCAGGATTGATAATTGGTTTGCCCGTCTGGCTCTTCTCTACCTCTGTCGTTCAGAATCCCGTAATTCCTGAACATTCTAATCAGCAACTAGATGACACTAGAGTTGCCTCCCAACCTTCTACTTCATCTGATTCTCCCTCTCCTCCTTCCTCTTCGCTTGATAGATCTGATAAAGCTAAAAATCAAGTAACTGAGAAGAAGAAGAAGCAGAAAGAGAAAAAGGAAAAGAAGAAAAAGGAACCAAAATCGAAAGGGAGCAACCAAGTGTCATCTAGTAAAAATCCTCACACTGCACAATCAAAACCTAAATCTCCTTGTGTCATTTTCAATGGAGACCACTATCACTGAGATTGTCCCTGCATCCATCGAATCTTAAGGGACTGGTCTCCTCGTTTGCATAATTCGGTATCATCAACCTCTGGCGATCATGTTGAATGCTCACCATCAACTAGTGAAAGTAAAGCACATGGACAAATAAGGAATCCTAAACTTCCTTGTAAGTTGTGTGAAGGCAGTCACGTTGTCCACCGTCGTCCCTTCCTTGATGAGGCTAAAAGAGTTTTAGATGATCGTCCGGTTTCACCGCTATGACTTCCTCCTAGATATAAAAAACTTTTGTGAATTCCTCCACTTGTTGAAAATCCGGCTGGCCTGTCATTGTCATCAGCCGAAGAATCTATCGTTGAAAATGAACCCTCTGAATCCACACTAGAAGAAAGTCAAAAGCTCGATATGGCAGTTGACCCGTTCTTGCCTTCAGAGTTTTCATCTTCGAATGATATCGTCACTGAAGAGAAAGAGAACGACACCATTCAAATTCTTTTCATCAACACAGACTCCGATGAGCTTGGGGGCAGTCCTCCCGTTCCTCTATCATAGGAAGGAAGTTCATCAGAGTCATATCCGACCGTCTATTCGGTCCCACCACCAAGCAAGCTAGTCATTTCCTTCGACTAGAATCTACTAGGCAGACGTCGTTTACCAGCTAGTGTACCATTCAGAATTATTGTACAAGCTTACACAATGGTCATCGTTGGTACCATCATTGATGAAGGGGCTTATGTGAGTATCCTTTCCTCAACTTCTTCGAAAGTGCTTGGTTCACCATTTCTTTTGTCTGAAATGAGAAATCTGACAAGCTTCGACAAAGGAACCAGTCGACCTTTAGGGATCCTTCCAAATGTGCCCATTACTTTGAGAAGGAAAATTGTTCACATGAACATTATGGTAGTTCAAGGACCTTTATATTATAATCTACTCCTTGGATGCGACTATATTTATTGAATGGGAGCCATCATCTCCTCACTGTTTAGAGTAATGTGTTTTCCGCACGAAGGCAGAATGGTCAAGATCGTGGACCAAATGTCATTCCCCGGATCACACATCGCAAATAGTCAAATGCCATCCCTAAATGGTATTTTCACGCAAGAAATGTCTCATTGGTCTCCAGCCTGTCTACCTGATGAGCGCGAGTGATTCAGGAAGATATGACTCAAACCCAGGGGGCATGCACCCTGGTCTGTTTCGGTAGGAAAACCTTGGGTATAGAGCAGGCTTCCTCGGAGAATATATGACTAGTCTAACGAACCCATCCTTACAGGAAAATGGGATTAGACCTGATAAGATACCTCGGTTAGAAGGTAGGCCTTTCCTAATAGAACAAATGTTTTGTCTGCAAATTGAAGAGTAACCTGTAAAAGGTAGGCCTTTCCCGATAGAACAAATGTTTTGTCTGCAAATTGAGGGGTAACCTGGAGATTCTACTTCACTATACCTGTGGGCATGCAAACCTTTTTTCCATGCAAGTGAAGAGTGGCTATTTATTTTTTAAATTTGTAGGACCTCTAACCCTTTAAACCCATAATGCTAGTCGTTTCCTAACTTGCATAAAGAAAGGATCCGTGGCAAATCTTGAGAGATTTAAGCCACTTCAAAATAGCATCTTGAATGAGACATTCTTACCATACGACCGGTGAGCAATGTTGTCGCAGAGTTCAAGCTCGTTAAAAAATAAACTCTCCATGAGCAGTTTTAGCACATAGTTCAAGCTCGTTAAAAAACAAACATAAGTCATGAGCAAATGTTTTCCCCAGTGTTTAAGCTCATTAAAAAATGAACCAGTAAATAACCATTGTGAATGCCTTATCGCCAGCTTTTGAGCATTGGTTGTGTTCTCACCATCACCTCCACTTTGTTTTTAGCCAATCATTCATCCCCATATGATTGTTTACCCACATCTGCGAAGAGTGATTCTGTTAGCCATCCTTGTGACACTGCCAAGATTGGAAAATTCTAAATCTTACCTGGAATCAGTTGTTACCAGAAACCATCACTCGTTCCTTGGAAATGAGTCTTCTTTAAGTTCTTTTCACCTGATTCATAAAATATGAAAAGATTGCTGAGAAATTGGCATCTCCGGCTCATTAAAGGCATCGGAAGTACTATCCCTCCTCTATATTTTAATATTTTTGGACTTGAGGGATTATTACACAAAAAGATCGAGCGCTTGTCTTGTTCGGCTCATTAAAACTATAAAAAATTCATCCCTTTTGTATTATTTTATGCTTTCTCAGACATAAGGGATTATACAACGAAAAAGAATCTTTGGAGTCTCCTTTCCATTTCTTTTAGACTATCTAAAATTGAAAGAGACCGAGTTATCTTTGTTGTTAAACTCGTTAAAACCAAATAGCGACAAACTCATCCAAATGGAGGAGAATGAGTTTCACTGCCACTAGACTCGCTAAAATATAGTGACAGGTTCACCTGAAGGGCAGATTATAGAAAAAGCATATGTTATCCTCCTCAAGCTTGACAAAAATAAAGAGGTACTGGTCAGCAATGATTCGGGAAAATTGGGAACAAAACTTGAAGAAACTTTATTGGTAGCAAGACGCTCTTGAACATGACACTTTCCTTCCGCATCCATGCCATGTTGGGTTGTTCCGTTCACTGGTCATCACCATTGGTCCATCACACCATCCATCTTTGGGGTTAACGCTACCAATCCATCATCAGCGTTGTCAATATGTTCAAGAGAATTCATTCAAACAATTCACCTGTGTCTCACCCACTGCAATACATTCATACTTCATTCCTTCATGATCGCCACCCTGAACCCTACATCGTCAGTTTGTTTTCACCTCCAAAATTATTTGCTTCGTTCCGTGTCATTGATGTGGGATTCCTTAAGGCCCTCCTACGACAGGTCACTTCTTGTCGACATCAGCTCATTATCCAAGAAGTTGACATAGGAACAACCCTTTCAGTACTTTGAAGCTTGCATGCCTTAATGGCAAGTTTCTCACTTTCGGTGATAGGTTTACATCAATGGCCTTCGACCGAGAGATTTTACGTGGTGTTCAATGCCAAGTCCTTTTTCACACCACGTGAATTGCACTGTAGTACCTTGTGGGTCATTGTCATTATTGGTGATTCCTCTCGCACCTGTTAACAACTTACATCATTGGCTGGTAATCAGGTGATGTCTTTCCATTTTTGACTCCATAACATTTTTCACATGGATCGACCTGTACTCCGAGTGAAGATTGAACGAGTTTTGAAGACCCCAGATCTAGTTTCATCCATCCGAGTTGTGATATATTTAGGAACATAAAGACATCAAGTGTACATCATTACCGAACAGATGATCATCCAAATCAAAGGATGATGTGTCTATACCATCAGTCTGTCACAAAGACGATTGTCTGTCCTATGCACATGGAAATGAATTTATAAAGCTGAGCATGGGAATGACCGCCTCAGCTAGATCATGAAACAATGTTGCCAAAATAATGTATTGTATTGTATCCTATTAGAGGTCACCTCCCAGCTCGGAAAAACATCAGATCCTCATAGTAAAGCATTTCACCCGACATAAGAAAGATTAACGACCTCATGCTTTAGGGGACAACTGTTATAGACATTTTCGGGCACTTCAACCCCAATCATAAATGTCCATAAACTGAGGGCTCCTAAGTCCCTAAAAGTGCTGCTTCACTACCTAAAGGAACAAGGTCAACTGATTACATCATCTCCCAGAAGTTCTCCACTAAAAATTGCTCATAAATGGTCAAAATTGGACCATACTGAAAGCTCAATGCAAGGGGTGCGATGCATATCACCTTCCCAGTGTACAAGATGAGATGCATAATAATTTTCTCCTCTATAGGGTGCAATGATCGAGAATGGACAAATGGCAGGGAGAAAAATGCGAGGTGGAAGATCATGGAATCTTCGAGAAACTTCCCCTCTGACACTTGCCACTCCATTTCTGACCAGGGATGAGTAAGAGATCATCATTCTCCAAGTGGAAGCAGGAACTATCAAAGAGAAGACACTAATCAAGATCCCAAAAGATGACTCACCTCTCTGTAATCATCTACATATGTATCCCTCATCACAGAGATCGAGAGGCTGGAATTTTGTATCTTATAGAGAAGTGTTGTTGGTTTTCTGGTGTACATTCACAGTTGTTGGGTGATCTAAGCTTGGCTTGAGGTGAAGAAGGGCTTCTTAGATGGAGGATGATGCTGGGTCAAAGCACATGGTTGTAATCATCTTGCTACTTGTCATTTGAATAAATCTATTCTTGTTTCCTTCCATATTCTTGTGTACTTGTTTGTATATGCATGTATATGGTTAATACAGATCTGATCCTTTATTATTTATGAATTTAGATCCTTGTTTCTTGCATAGTAGTATGTTGTTGTGACTCCATAGGTTCTTTTGAAGCTGGGACAACAAAGAACAAGCGACGAAACTCTATCAAGAAGGAGAGGAAATCAAGCGCAAGACTCAGGTTGGCCATCTTGGTTCTCCTCTCATCTCTTTTCATAAAAGGAAACAATAGTAGACTTTGATTGTTTGCTTCTAAGATAGCCACCCATCTTAGTGGGAATAGCAGCATCTGAGTGAACACTATTCCTGGCTAATACTTATGATTTTAAAACCAAAGGATATTAATAAATCCAATGCTTTCCAAGGTTGTAATCCTAAATAGAAAGCAGATCTAGTTAAAGTTGTTTCCGGTTATGATATTTGGTTTCAAGAGCCTAAATGGCTTCCACCCAAGAAAGAGATAGAACATGAGATTTAGTTGTAGCAAGATGCTCCACTACCTAACATTGGAATGTATAGGTTATCAGCTCTGGAGAATGTAGAGATAAAGAATCAGGTACCAGAGTTTCTTGATCAAGGGTTTATTCAACCAAGCACATCATCATTCGGATCACCTATTGTGTTAGTGCAAAAGAAAGATGATTTGTGGAGAATGTGCATTAAGTTTAGAGCATTAAATAAAATCACAATAAAGAATCGTTATCCTCTTCCTCATATTGACAAATTGTTAGATTAATTAAAATATGTAGTTTACTTCTTTAAATTCGACTTGTGAAGTAGCTATCGTTAGATCAAAGTTGTAGAACAGGATGTATGGAAGACTTCTTTTAAAACAAAGCAAGGACTCTATGAATGGATGGTTATTCCTTTTGGCTTAACTAACGCACCATCTACATTCATGCGAGTCATGAATGATGTATTTAGACCATTCATTGATGATTTTGTAATAGTCTATTTAGATGATATTCTTCTTTTCAGTAGAACACGGCTTAAACATGTAAAGCTTGCAAAGTAGGTTTTAGATGTTTTGAAAAGAGAAAATCTCTATGTAAAAGTGTCAAAATGTGAATTTGGCAGAACATCTTTGAATTACTTAGGTTATGTTGTACGGGGTGGTGAATTAAAGATAAATCCCTCTAAGGTCAAAGTCATTGTAAATTGGCCTAAGCCCATTACTGCTATAGAAGTTAGAAGTTTCTTAGTCATAGCACAATGTTGGGGATAATTTATTGCTAAATTTTCTTTGATTGTAGCTCCTTTACATGCTTTGACAAGTGTGAAACAGGTGTTTCAGTGGGGAGGAAAACAACAGAAAGCCTTTGACACATTGAAAGAAAGGATCAGTACAACACCATTACTAGCACTCCCAAATACTCAACACCAATTTGAGACCGAGACAGATGCAATTGAATATGCCATGGGGGTAGTTTTGATGCAGCACAGAAAGCCTATATTCTTTCATTCTAAGACATTCACATCAGCAGTAGTTAACTACCCTACATATGATAAGGAATTATATGCATTTTTTCAGAGTGTCAAAAGGTGGAAACATTACATAAAGGGTAAAGAAATAATCATACACACACATCATCAACCACTACAATACTTACACTCACAAACTAAATTGCAACAATCAAGACACTATCGGTGGATGGGTTTCCTCCAAAAATTTCATCTTGTTATCGGATATAAGGAGGACATCCATAACAAGATTGCAGACATGTTATCAAGATCAATTATAAATGCATCCACAATAATTAATCATAATTCAGTAATTCAAGTTACATTGAGTAATATGCTCAAGACACAGATTTTAAGGATGTATATGTAACTTTAAGTCATGGCAAGTAGGTAGAAGAATTGGATTATTTCATAAAGAACAAACTCTTATATCATTTGGGAAAGTTATGCATTCCACAAACTAAAAGAGTTAATATAATTTGAGAAGCACATACTTCTCTCATATCAGGTCATTTTGGTGTAAGTAAAATAGTTGCACAATTCCAAAGATTCTTCTATTGGCCATGAATGAATGAGACAGTTTCTAGATATATTAAAGGCTGTAATATGTGTGCTACAAGCAATCTAGGTAACAGAAAATTAGGCTTGTATACTCCACTTCCAATTCCTTCTCGTCCTTGGGAAAGTATTTCCATGGATTTTGTTGGGGGATTTCCAAAGTCTAGAAAGGGTCATGATTATTTGTATGTAGTTGTGGATAGGTTTAGTAAGATATGTATTTTGACACCATGTGATAAATAGGTCAGAGCTGAACAAGCTACAAATTTGATATATCAAAATGTATGGGTTTAGTTTGGGTTACCCAATTCTATTGTCTTCAATCGAGATTCTCTATTTGTTGGCAAATTTTGGTCAAGTCTATTGGAGTTAATGGACACAAAGTTAAAGGAGAGAACAATATTTCATCTGCAAATAGATGGTCATTCAAAAGTGGTCAACAGAATAGTGATACCATTTCTTCGAGGATATTGCAGCATGCATCCCAAAATTTAGGATGAGCATTTGTGTTATGTGCAACATGCTTACAACCATGCAAAAAAAATTTCTACTTAGAGATCTCCTTTTGAGACTTGTTTTGGTTTTATACAAAAGTATCCCTTAGATTTTGTCTTTGGTAAAGACATAGCATTTGATGGACACAGTGATGTGGACAAAGCAACCAAGTTCATTAAACAAATCTACGAAATTCACGAGGCAGTATAGGAACAGCTGGAAAGAAGCTAAGCAAATTATAAGGCACAACATGACAAGCATCGAGTTGAACATAGTTTTCAAGTTAGCGATCAAGTCTATTTATACATCAGAAAAGAAAGACTACAAATGGAAGGTAAAATGTTGAAACCAATTAGATATGGTCCTTTCAAAATATTTGACAAAATCGTTGAAAATGCTTTCCACCTAGATCTACCAGCTTATATGCAAATATATGCCGTCAGAAACATTGAAAACTTGCGATTGTATGAGCCTTCATTGATTGAAGATCCCGAAGAGCAAGGTCAACTACCTTCCATTGAAGATATTTTGCCTACATATCTCCATGAGCTACAGGAGGACACAGTTCTTGACAGGAGGATAAGGACTTCGTGACAAGTAAATGTTGAGTATCCTTGAGTTGGACTCAAAGGTACAAATTCAAGTAAAGCATGATGGATATATATTAGAAAAGTGAACGAAATTTATCCTCACTTACTCGACAGTTAAAACCAACTTTTGGTGGTCCAAAAGCTTCTAGTGGGGAGGAGTGATCCAAAATGGATCTAGTTTCGCCTCCGAATCAAAGTCTTCAAATGTAGATGAAAGTGGGATCAAGTCGAAGTGGTCGTTGATATGATTCCAATGGTGTGAACGACGCGTAGGTATGGATGGGGAAGTTAGATCTAGTCAAAGTTTTTGGAAAATTAGGGCAAAAAAGTTAAAATTCAATAGTCAACAGTCAATGGTCAACCAAGTCAATGCTTATGTCAGTAGGGACACGTGTCAACCTGAGAATGAGCCACGGGTCCTGAATGATGTCAGCAGAGGAGGTGATGTTGTGGGTTGTGATTGGTCAATACGGGCCAATTTGGTGCTGACACATGGTAACCCATATTTTTCCAAATTTGGCCTTATTTCCAAAATTTTGGGGATCAGGGAGGATCTAACTCCTGACCTCCCCGAGTGGCAACATTTTCATCAGAACCAGCTCATCAGAAAAATTACCACAACCCTTGTTAAAGAGATCGGCGAGTTTGTATTTATGTTGTATCAGGGGTTTCAACAAAAAAAGGCCAGACGGTCGAGGTCAACCCCACCACCATCAGACCTTTAAAGTTATGGTTATCATATAGTTTGAAATATCCTACATTCACTACAAATCACAACCATATATGGTATATTAATGCCATATAGTCAATGTTAAACCAACGGAACAACCCTGTTATATCGCATATTCAATGTATAATGGAACCAATCGCGAAATGGTCAAGTGGGGGTTTCAAACCCTCAACCCACCAAAAAGATGCCTACACTAACCAACATGCCATGGGTTTGAGCTTTGAACAAAGCCAAACCAATTTTTATTTAAACCATTGCAGGTGTCGAACCCACCATACCACCAGTGTGCATACCAAGGTGGTTTTTATGTAGGCAGAGGTGGTTTTTGCCAAGCAGAGGGTGGTTTTGCAGTGATAGAAGTGGTTTTCGACCATTCTAGGGGGTCTAGAGGTCACAGTGGCCAAATATGGTCAACTTTATACTTGTTTGACTCAAAATTTTGAGTTGAATATAGTGGTTAGGTCCATTTTCTCATTTGAGACTCTATTTTTGAGCTCATCCCTATAAGGGAATTTTGAAGAAAAAAATAAAGAGGTCAACACTAAAAGCGAAAGGACCAGGAAACGTAACAATAATGTTTAGTGAAGTCCTTTATTAAATTTTTCTTCGTTTATGTGTTTGAATGTGTTTTCAACTTCTTTATGTGTTTGTGTTATTTTCAATCTTTTCTATCCATTGCACTAAGTAACATAAGCAAATGCACACAAAGTCTAAAATACCTTTTTCATTAATGGGCCATCTTCTCTGATTTGGGTTAGCAACAATTTTTAGTGTTGAAGAAAACTTCTAATGATGAAGATCAATCTGTACATTCCTAATTTCAAGCTTGCATTTGAGCATTTCTATATACATGATGGTGGGATGGCAGTCTTGGATGAGTTGGAGAAGAATATACCCCATCTGAATGGTATGCTTTGTATCTATTTCAATATCGAGGACCAAGCCCTGAATTGGATTTGTTAGAGGGATTTCCTGTGAAATTGTGGAAAAGGGTTTCATCTAGATTGAAGCTCGAGACCTCCAAGATGATGCACATGACATTTTACTGGAGGAGACAAATGACCCTATTGTTTGATGGTTGGAAGACTCAATCATGGCTTGGTTACTCACTTACCCTTGTTGTTGTATTTATTTTCTCTATATTTCATGAGTATATTGTCAATATTTGGTCTCGTTTAAAGGGGATTGCAAGTGGTAAAGTTGCATTGAATCTCACTGCTCCTCTGATTGGAAGAAAACCTACAGAAATTGGGTTTAGGGTCATGGAATCGACGATTTTTTCTGAATGCAGGGTTGGGATATTTTCTCATGTTGGCAACAATGTCTTTCAATGGGTGGCTTTTATAGTTGTAATCTTGGGGTTTGTTGTTGGGTATTTATTATTCAGAAGCTATGGGGAAGTCAAAGAAGAAAACACTAGAATTCCATGTGGATGCTTGTGAACTTCATGATCATTGTATATTGTTGTTTTGTTTTGACGCTTTTAGTTGTAGATAATTGTGTAAATAAATTGTTATGGTGTGAGCAGTAAGGGGGTCCCTTGCTTCATATGTTTAATTTCTTGAATGGTTTCATTGTAGAAAAGATGAATTGGAAGCTTGTAATTATTCATATTTTTTTGGAGGAGCCTATTGGATATTTGGAATACTCTTGTTTCTCTGCTATATCCACTAGCACAGATTCATATGAAACCTTAACCTTTAATGGGTGCAAAAGGTTTCAGATACCTCTTTGTGCTAATTGATACAATCGGGAATGGCACTTACTAGCACAATTCCATATAAACCTTGATCTGTGATCTGCACTGAGGGGCTTCCAATCTCTCTTGGTTCCCCTCTATAGCAATTGAAATTGACACTTCTTATCAGATATCTAAATTAAACCTGGTTCTTTAATGTACCAAGAGGTTTCAAATCCCTTTAAATGCCAATCTGTAGCAATCGATATTGACACCTATTGGTTATATATAGCACACTTGTTTCTCTGTGATATCATCATGTTATTGGCCATTTTTGGTTTAAATGCAGGGTTGGGATATTTGCTCACATTAGCAGCGATGTTTTTCAATGGGTTTTTTATAGCTGTTAAATGACTGAAAATAGCCACCATTGACTGAAAATCAAAATTAAAAACACATTCAATTCTAAATCAAGATAACAAATCACTCAACCTTGTCATTTTACCAAAGATGTTCTATGCTTTAGATTTCTATGTAAAATTTATGAATTGGGCTTGTTGGCTAGGTAAGAAACTTTATTTTGTGTGAATTTTAAAGACATGCAAAAATTGAAGACTTTTGTGTTGCTTATTTTTCTAAAATGAGATTGTACAATAAATTAGTTGTTAATAACATGGAGAAAGAGAGGTTTGTGTGAGTTACACCTTGGATTGTCTTTGAAAATGGTCAGTCGGTTCCTAGTTTACTTCCTTTTGTAAACTGAAATTATTTAATTGACGTTGTAAGCTTTCCTTGTAGACTTACACAAGCTACAGTGAGAACATCATTGTTTGATGAGCATGGAGTTATGCTTGAGCTCTAGGCTGAGAGCCCTGCCACTTCAAAATTAAATTCAGTTCACTTCATAATTATTACCACTCAGAGTGCCAAAAAATTGGAATTTAGTATGTCCTGATAAAATATGTTAGTGTGGGATTCCTCTTCTATAAGGAGGAAGATGTGAATTGTAAAATTCTATTCTTCCTGGGAAGTAAAGACATCTGTGAACACAATTAAGGATGTGATGAGCTTTCAGCTAGAACAAGTATCCTGGTCAGCACACTTGTAGAAGCCTTTTAATCCAAGTACCATCCATATATATAGGAAACAAATCCTAATGTACTTAACAACATCGAAATAATTTTTACAGCTTCCATTCTGTCATGGAAGAAATCCATTGATAATATGGGCACAATAGGGAGGTTTAGAGTGCTAATCACTTTTGAGAACAAGGAAGAAACTTTCCATCCTATTTTAGACCATATAAATGTCATATAGTAGGAAAGTTTCCCTGTTGTGAAACTCTAAGCCTCCTTTTTCATATCTCTAAACTCCCCACTAACAAACAATCCAATTATGCATACCACACTAGCAACTATGGATATGAAAATTTGCATCTTAAAAGCCATTATAAAGGTCTCCTTTTTTATAACCCTATTGAATAAAAGATGCATCAATGGAAGAAGAAACCCATAGATGGCAGAAGACACAACAATACAAATGAATCCTACTATGTACTTCATAGGATTCACTCCCTTAGGCCTATCACTCTCAATGAACTGCAAGAAGAACTGCACCCAAAGTCAGCAAAACCAAAGAATTCGAGATATATGGAGTAATTTTCTGCCTGTTCACTATGAATGAAAATACAACAATGAAGGCCAGTTTACTTAAACAGAGAAGAGAACAGGTCGAAACAAGCATATAAGAGATACCCCATGAGTAAAGAACATTGTCTCCTGCTAGGAGAAAGATGAAACCAACATAAGTTAGCACCAATTTAGGTGTGAGTGGGGTAATCTTAGGGGCTTGTTTTCCTTGATAAAGTACCAAAGGTATGAAAAGAATAGGATATCCTGTCAATTGTACCAGAGTTGATATACATCTATTGTTGCCACCGTCATCAAAGTAATACCTGTTAAGAAGCATAGCAGTAGCTTGACCTACAGTCATTGATGAAATGTTGAATATTGCAAGCACCCAATGGGTCTTCCTTTTTGCTGCAAACATCTTTCTACTGGGGCCTCTTCCTGGCTTTACATCCCTGATCAAACAAGGGCCTGAAGTTTTATTCTCTTGGGTGTCAGAACTTGGAAAGTGAATGGGTTTTCAAGGAACCATGTGCATACTCAATGATATAAAAAATGCGTTGGGTGTGTCTTAAGAAGCAATTTTTGCCAACTTCATTTTCTGGCCATCTTAAAAATGGCGTCAAGTTGATATATGAGTCCATTTGTATTCTCAATGTTGGTGTATAAATAGAGTCGAATTTGAAACTTGGGCAAATTCTGCCACCTTCTCGCTTCTCAATAATCAAATAACTCTTCTCATAATATTTGGGAAGCTGAAGTGTAAATTCATGTACTTGGCGAGGTTTGAATAAGTTTTGGCACCGATTCCATAGGTGAGTTATTTGATCTTATTGCGTTTCAGATTTACATCACCACATAGCCAGTTTTTGAACTCTAACTACGGAGATTATGTCTGCATTGCTTCCACATTTTACTGATTTATTAAAGAAGGAAGGCAGGTTTGTGGCTTCGATTCAAACCAAGTTTTGTATTTTAATGAAAACTATTACTATTTCATTGTCGATGTAGAGCATTCTTATGTAGTTGACAATCTTACATCACTCAAAAATATTTAATTTTAATTTGTTTTCATTTTCATAAAAAACATTGAGAATACTCCACATAACAACTGTTAATTGGTGAGAAGTGGAGCTAGATGAAATGTTCAACTTTGATTATAACACTTTATGGAGGCTTAGGGCCTATTAAAGGAGGAACCATTTCCCTTGGAAGTAGAATTTGGTAGCTCAGTGGTTTAATTGAAGATTGGTAGCAAAGCCTTGTTAAAAGGTAGGTAGAGCTTGGTGATAGCTCAGAGGAGCTAGTGGAATAGAACTGGTAGATCTGTGGACTCAAGTGACTGTCATTACAATCTAGTGGAGGTATAGCAAGGCCTTAAGCCTCTATGTAAGAAACAGAGTTTGATTCTGTCAAAGATATTCTTAGATCCCCGTTGAGGTGTTTTTTTATTGCGAAGGCAAAAACCCATAAGCTTAGTAAATGTAAGATTAGCATTATTGTGCTTTAACCAGCATGAGAAATAGAGCTACCGAGCTTGTAATGTAAACTGTATTGTGTTGAATGAAAGAGCTATTAACCCTATCCATTAACATTGATACAAGTGTTGTTGACAAAAATTTTGCAGTGATACCTTCTTGAGTGTAGTAGTTACAATTTATTTATGCTAAAAATAAGAAATCAGTTCATGAAATGTAGTTCCATTATATTAAAGAAGCTAGGATATTATTAGCAGTGTAGTTTTTTGTCCACTCTATAATTGCAAGCATTCAATTTCTAGATTTATTCAGTGCCTAAAGGGCATCTGCATCAAGTGATTACATCATAGTGGGTTGATCCAGTGGTGGCGACAACTCCAACCAAGCAGATTGTTGGATAAACTTGTCAAGGTGCAGAAACAACGCCATCTTTCAGACTAGGTTGATATTGTTCTAAAAAACAGAGAGAACTACATGGAAGAGTTGATTAGGGCACATAGAAGGGGATTCTCTGTATGGAGAGTTTGTGGAAGGCCATGTAGAGGAGTTGTTAATGAAGAGATATAGAGATGTTGAGAGCCATAACAAGAAGGTTAGACGCTCTGGAAGCTTCTCAAAGAAAGGGAACAATACTAATAATATATTATGAAAATAAGGACATAAGAGGTGAGGTAAAGGAAGAAGTGATAGCACATTCATTTTTTTGGTCATCTTCTTTCTTACCTTGAGGCTGTACGACCATCATACGGTCTACAGAAAAGCCACCTCTCTCTCATTGGGTGATAAATTCGCTTGCTGGGCATTGCCCATTGGCTATTGGGCACTCCATTTGATTGTTAGGTGTTTTCCTTAGTAGCCAACACCTTCTTGAGAGAATGGATGGTTGATTATGGAGTAAAGAAAAGAAAGGAATACAACAGTATTTGGTAAAGGTACCAGGATATTTCAATATTTGGGTGGAGGACTTGTTAGGATAAATCTATATTTCCTTCTTGGCATACCAGTCTTGTAGGATACTTGAAACAATCCATATTTTTTTAATAAGTTTGGTGTTATTATCACTCTCTTATCCATTTCCATTGGATTTTGAATTTGTAGATAATAAAAAACTCATTAGGATTATGAGTAAGCAAGGTAGTCCTTAGCATATTGTTTCAGTGGTCCATGATGGTTGTGGATCAGAATTGTTGCACAAATATACTGATATAAAAACATGTGTATATGCTCTGCTTTTTATTTTCATTCAATTTCATAACTAATAATGATGCAATTTCAATAATCTCATTATAGATGTTGGTGGTGCTTTCACTAGTTCCACTAAATTTGAGTTGATAGATGAAAACAAACATTATATATATCTGAGATGACTCATATTGGCTTTAAGTAATGGAACTTACTAAAGCATATCATGCCTTCCTTAATAAACGTTTTAACCTTATTGCCTTGTTTTCCCAATTAATAATTTAGAGTGGGCTACTCCATTCTTAAGCTAATTTGTAAAAGGAGAAAATGACTTAACTACATAATTGTTATTCACAACATTGTTATCTGGTTACTTGTGTGGAGGATACATAGAAAGAGGAGCTAGCCAACCAATTTATAGCAGACATTGCAGAGAGAACAAGACTTGGAACTATTAGAAGAACGAAGAACAATAGAGATCCTTGTACAATGCAGAGGGAAAAGACCCAATAGCCTCTCTAAATACAAAGTTCACAATCCAACATTAAGATAGAAAATATATTTACAACTTCCAGAATGAATTTGTGTTCATAAGTGGGTTTCAAGTCCATTTATGGATCGTAATGTATCAGAGCAGCTGCACCTTTGACTGTGAATCAATTGCTAAAACTATGAAGAGAACATTGTAGGCATGAACATGGGCAAAGGGTAGAGAGAGATTCAAAGACTTAAGAGACAATGATGTTGATGCTTGAGAAGAGGAAAAACACTTGAAGGAGAAGGTCCAAATGTTCAACCAAAGGATGGCAAAGATGGAGAAGCACTTTGAGAAATTCAATGGGTTAGTAGTTTACTTCCGTTTGGAGATTCAAATTATTTAATTTATGTTGTAAGCCACCCATGCAGACTTACCCAAGCTACGGTGAGAGCATCACTGTTTAATGGGCATGGAGTTATGCTTGAGCTCTAGGGTGAGAGCCCTACCACTTCAAAATTAAATTCAGTTGACTTCATAATTATTACCGCTCAGAGTGCCAAAAAATTGGAGCTTAGTATGTCGTGATAAAATATGTTTGTATGGGATTTCTTTCTCTAGGGAGGAAGATGTGAATTGTGAAATGCTATTCTTCATGGGCAAGTTTTTCTTACAGGGTAACTAAGATAGAATAGAAAAGTTTTGTCTCGTTGATGGATATTAATATGCATTTTTTAGTGAAAATTTGGTTGTGTTGTTGAAGAAAACTAACAATTTTAAATCTCTATTATTAAGATTGGTTGGTCTCAATGATGCTGAATCCTGGGTCTTTAGAGGATTTCCCAAACTCTACAAACAAAACTAGTTTCTTCAATATTCTTCATCCATTTTCTAGATGGTTCTTTATCTAACTCTTCATAAATAAAATTTGTGTCTCCTTATATGATCTAGCAAGCCTTTAAACTTGAAATCATAGTTCAATAAATTAGTACAAACTCTACATCATCCAATTGAATGCATATATATCTAAGGAAATAGATAGAGATTTACCAAATGTCAGGATAGGAATGAATAGATGCAAAATCAAGTCCTGGGATTTGGTTATTGGAGATGAAATCTATCCCTACAGAGAAACCTATATTGAACTCTTTCTTGGACTCTCCATAAAATCCCTCCAAAACAGCTTCTAGAAGATGGTTTCCATCAATAGATTTGACATGGCTAGCCATCTACTCTATCCATACCTGTTTTCTCATCACAACCAAAGATCTACTATTTTTACTCATAACAGATACACACAATCATTATCAAAATTATTATTTACTCTGAAGGGTGATTATTTACAGAACCCACCAAACTCTGAACCTAGAAGAGCTAAAAGATGTGAATTGTCTCACAATGTAAATTTTTCTAATGGGGCTTGGAATTTGTGGTTTACTTGTGTAGGAGAAATGGAAGAGTATCACTGGTGTAAGATGATTTTTCATGACGCAGAGGCTTTGGTTTTACTCTTATTCGCAAATAATTACTTTCTTCCATCATTTTTGAATAAAATGAGAAAATTGGAAGTCCTCATAGTATTCAATTATGGGTACAAGAGAGCCACAATGAGGGTGTGTCATTGTTATCATCACTCACTCAGCTCAAGACTATTTGTTTGGAGAGGTTCGTTGTGCCCCCACTTCAAGAGCACAATAAATTCTTACAGAACTTACAGAAGATATCTTTGATCTTATGTGAAGGGCTTGGAAATATGACCAGCTTCAATGGCATCCAGTAGAATCTAAAGCTTCCCATAATGCTAGATTTTAACATGGATCATTGTTGTGATTCGGAGGAGTTTCCCCTTGGAATTTGTGACATGTCTTTAGTTCAAAATTGGTCTATCACTAGCTATCACCTTCTTCGAAAGTTACTTGATGATTTGGGGAGGTTGAGTTCTTTAAAAATGTCAAGAATATCTACATGTCTAGGTCTGAAAGAGCTTCGAGCATCTATTGGAAAACTTTAGAAGCTCGAATATATAGACATTTATCTATGTGAGTGCTTGAAATAACTTCCTGAGGAATTAGGGCAGCTAAAGGAACTCGAGGAGCTTGACATGAGAGAGTTTTCTCGATTGAGGACTTTGCCTAAATCAGTTGGAGGGCTTAAATCTCTAAAGCATGCAATATGTGATGAGAAGATGAGGTAGCAATGGAATCACCTAAAGAGTTGTTCTGCTACCATGGATCTTAGAGTTGAAATTGTAGAAGCACACTCCAGCTTGGATTTACTAGATTGTTAAGATCTCTCTTCAACATGATGCCAAGTGAAAGTAGACTTGTAAGATATCAAGATATAAGCTTAAGGTTTCCTATTAATAAATTTTGATTCTCATATGGGTGTCTGTTCAATATTAGTATATCCTCATATGGGTGGCTCTTCAATGTTAACACTGCATATTTACTTCGAAGTGTATCTTTTTTGGACAAATTTTTAGTTTATGACTTGTGCACATCATGGCAAGGTTTTTATTGTACAGGATTAGGACGAGTGCACACTACAAACATGTTATCCATGTTCCACTGGAATTATTGGCCCTTCAAAAATAAGTTATCCTAAGTTTTTATGTCATCTGTCTAGTCCTACTGGTATAACTAAATAAATAGTCGTAAATAATATAAGTGTGTATCTAGAGTCCTCATTGTGGTAAGAGTAGGGTGTCTAGCTGTGATTGTAACACTAAGGACCTTTTAAATATTGTACTAAGAGTAAATGACTTTAAATATTGTGTTTTAAAACTTTAAATATTTTGTTTTAAGATTAAAAGTTTGCTTAAGATTAAAATTTCACTTTAACTTGTCGACAGAAGTGAGTAAGGACAATTTTTTAATGGAATGGTGATGTGTGTAAAAAAATCCAAAATTTGGTTTGTAGTTTTGATGTGTTATGATAATGTTCTAGTTCTATTAGATTAGAAGTTTTCTTTTTTAAATGGGACTCAGGTTATCATCATCCTAACAGCTTCAAGTTGCCACTAGACCACCATCAATGCTTTGTATTCCTTTTTATCCCTATTTTTTTGAATAGAAAAACATTTGGAGATTCGTGAACATTATGATTTTGATGATTGTGATTTGAAAAAGCCTTTACTTCCAAGTTTGATAAGGTTCGAGGTTTTACTAGACTGTGTTTGAACTCATTTGGAGATGGTGCAGTTATGAAGAAACTTATAAAGCCAAGTCGACAATGTTAACGTGAAGGTTGCATAAGTGGGCTACTCACCTTCTGTGCATTAGCTAAATTCTGCTAGGCTGCTATTCTATGAATGAATTGGATACAATAACTCACTAACTCTTTGCAAATACACGCTGTTTTATCATTATGTGTGTTTCTTTGTAGGTCCCCACATGTAGAATTATAAGGTCCTTGATGCCTAAGAGGAAAGTAGACATCTATGTAGATATCATCTTAAGAGTTTGAATGCATTGAGTTTCTGGTTTTTGTGTGGTTTTTCTGTAACCTAGTGTACATGGGTTTTTATTTTTCAATCCAACTTTTTGACCTATTCAAATATATCATTTCATATATATGGACCAGAACATGTTTTTTCTCTATGTAGGCTCTCCTGTTCGAGATTGTTTTGACCTATTTAATTATATTTTTTCATATATATATATATATATATGGATCAAAACATATTTTCACCCTATGCAAGCTCTACTATTCAAGGATCCCAAACATTAATCATCTTTGCATCTTATTTAGATTTTCCCATTCCCATGTGGCGATTGTTTATCATTGTATTCCTTATGATGTTTCCTTTGCAACATTTGATACAAATGCTAGTTTAAATCTTTACCAACATGTTTAAGAAATATTGATTTTAAAAATTATCTACTACTTAACAAATAACATTATGGTACTTTGAATTAGGAAAAAGGGAAGATGGGTTCAATCGAATTCTTTATATATAACATCCAACACAATGATTGGTTCAACAAAACATTAGATCATCGAAATAAAAGATGCTACTAAAATTGAGAACAAGTTTGTTCGTAATCTTTTGCTTCAAGGGCAATAGATGAATGTAATACACCGATGTTGTGACTCATGAATGGGCATAAAATGTGACTCATTATTATAAAATAGAGGTAGTATATGATATCATCACTCATGAGTAAACAAAAAATGAAATATAAACCAGAAAGTAATATACACAGAACACGACTCATAAATGGGCAAACTAAATTTTTCGTTATTGAACCATCAATGTGTTTAAGAGAAAACCTCTTAGGTATAAGGGATAGTAGTTTAATTGGTTGAAAAATAAAAAGCTAATTATAGATTAGGGATAGTTTAATTAGTTGAGACTAACCATGTGTATGTTGTTCATTTCTTTGACTCAGGATAGTTTAACTGATGGAAAATATAAAAAAGCCAATTAAGGGTAGTTTAATTGATTAAGACTATCAGTGTTAATGTTGTTCATTTACTTTTTAAATTCTGGTAATGTTGTTTTGATATTGTTTGTTCATAGTGGATAATGTCTAATAATGCATATGATAATGTGTTTTCATTACCAAATTTTCAAATTTATTGTTATGATATCATTCATGTATAGAGGAAACAATGTCATGTGTTTTAATTACCAGAAAAAGGACAAGCCTCCATATATAACGTTGAACTATGCATTCTCTTACCACTCTAGAAATTATGAAACTCACAAAAATCATACAACTCAGAAGTCTCTTAAATGTACATACATGATTAAGAATACATATTAGTACATTTTCCCTTTCCCTTCTCCGAATATCATCCAACTTTGAACCATTTGATCACCTCACTATGTTGGAGCCAAAGAAAATGATTTGCCACTAGTTTTTATAATACATCAACCATTATGGCCATAATCACTTACAAATGTCAGGGACCTTTCTTTCTTTTGCTGGAACAACATTTTATCTTTTTCGATGAGCCATTTCCACTGCTCAAAATCATCCACGTCGCAAGGGACCATCAGTGTGCCTGCGCAGTCGTAACTTTGTGCGTCACCTAGAAGTGTCGCAATGAATGGATGGTTCAGATAACCTATCGAAATCATAAAACGTTGTTGCCATTCTCACACATAAATAACCACACAACCTTCTGAAACCAGCTTTCTGCGGCGACAATGATTGAAGGTCGTGAGGTCCCGAGTTCAAGCCCCGAGGGCGCTTCCAACTGCCGAATGTTGTTGTCTGTCGGAGTTAGAGGAAGGAGGGTGTCATGCCCCCAACTCTTTTCTTCTTAAGTTGAGCAGGTGCCGCACCGCCTAAGTAACCAACCGTTTCCATAGTTATGCTACTTTACGAACTACGCCTTCATTCATGCATAAAAACTTCATTTATAATTATAATTTGCGGAATCCATTACAAATACATGATAAATGATAACCAAGAACAACAGAATATGTAAGAGAAAACTTTCTTTTATTATGTAAGAGATTTGATACAATGGCCGGGAGTAACAACTCCACCGGCGTTTATAACCAAGGCGGTCGCCCACCCATCCAAGAGTGCACGGCGGTCTGTCCACGCCTTCAACCCGAATATACAATACAATATTACAACGCACAAATCCTTTGTCGAACAGGCAGATGTGCCCACGCCCTACCCGCGCCCGTGCACAACCAAGATGTGCCAACCAACTCAGCGGGCGGGCGCCCGAGCGCACCCTCCACCATGCCTTAACCGAATGTTCACAAGTGCCAATCCTTCTATAGTCGCCCTGCGGGCAGCCGCATATGCGCTGCCCTTTCTGTGGCTGCATTCACCCTTTGCGCACTTCAGAAGATCACCGATGAGCTGCGGTCGATGCTCCAAATGAGCGCTCGACTCATGTGTATATACCATCATGCGGAGGTGTGGCCATCGCTCGACTGACCTCCAAAAATCTCCAACCACGCGCCCCTTCCGAACATTGTGCGATGCTTTAACATGGTCGGCTTGCCCATGGTCCGGGACCACCCCACCAACTTGCCCTCCACCGTCGTTGCACTTCGGTCGGCTGCCCAACGAGTTTCTCCACAACTTGTCGTATAAATGTGTGAGCGCCCTCCACATAACCGTGCGCAAGGTTCACCCTTCGCACGACGGAACGCTCGCACATTTCCATACTTAGCCGCATTTCGTGATGAGAGTGCTGCATGCCTTCACCCGGAGCTGCAAGGCGTTACATCCTCCCCCACTGGAAATCATTGTCACCCTCGACAATCCCGCACATCTAAGTACCCTCCATTCAAATCTTGCAATCTTCCTCTTCCATCTCCAAAGTGAGTCCTACGATTCCCAACTCTCCTCTTCCGGTGCTCCATTCCATCTGATAAGGTACTCCCGTTTCTGGTGGCAACCAATCCTTGTAGTTCGATAGCTCAAAATCTTCTCCAACTCCAAGCATGGTTTGTCCACTCTCCCAGCTGGTCCTCTCGGTGGTTCAGCTCTCTCTAGATGGTCTGAATCAAGTCTGCATCTCTTCAACTGACTAACGTGAAAAAGTGGATGCTTCATGTGCATATGGTGCAGAAGCTCTAGCTCGTAAGCAACCTCGCCCACTCTCTTCTTCGGCTGAAATGATCCCTCATACCTCCGTGTCAGTTTGGCGGCCATCCCCTTGGCTGGCTGAAATTGCTGCCTGGTAATCTTGAGGAACACCTTATCTCCCATACTGAAGTGTACATCCCGTCTTCCCCTATCAGCATACTTCTTCATTCTCCTTGCAGCATCATGCAAGCGCAACCGTGCGAACTCTAAGGTCTCCTCCCAAGCCTTCATGAACCTCTTCGCATGAGGACTCCTCAAAAAACCTGTGGTCTCAACAGTGTGGTGCAACTGGCATCTGCCCATTCACCAACTCAAATAGACTGTACCCTTGCAGAACTCTTTTGAATATTGTAGCTAAATTGAGCAATATCCAAGAGTTTAGGCCAATTCTTCTGATCAGCCGTCACATTATGTCTCAAGTAGTCCTCCATCAATGCGTTGATATGCTCGGTCTGCCCATCTATCTGCAAAGGGTAGCTCGAACTCCTCAACAACTTTGTCCCAACTAACTTGAAAAATGTGGTCCAAAATCTCCCTGCAACCCGCGGATCTCTGTCTGACACATTACTCAACGACATCCCCCAATACTTCACTATGTTCTTAAAGAAAAACTCCGCAGTACGCTCAACTCCATAAGGTATCTTTGTCAGAACAAAGACAACATACTTGGAAAAACGATCGACCACGACCATGATCCCATTATACCCCTGCACCTGTGGTAACTGAGTAATGAAGTCCATCAAGACACTCATCCATGGCCTCTTTGGAATTGGTAAAGGCTGCAACAGTCCTCCTTGCCTCTGCGTATCTAATTTGTCATTCACATAAACGATAATTCAGTCGGGGAGTTTTCCTATCTCTTTACTATATCCTCTTTTATTTAGGGAGTGGGGGTTGCAGTAAGTTGTAACAGTTATATTAATTCAAAAAAATGATACATTAGTGATATCCAAAGTCAATCTAACATGACACTAGGAAACAAGTTAACTGAGCTTTTTGTGACTGTTTAGAAAAGTGGCCTCCACTTATCTAACATGAGACAATTTGAAAACACCATGAAGGTAATAGAACAAGAAAAAAAAACAAAATAGCCACCAATCCAATGAGTACTAAAAAAACACAAATACTCAATACACTCAATACACTCCAGAACGAACATTTTTCCCAAAATAAAATTGCAAGGTAGTGCTATAGTGCCAAAGAGGAGTTCAAGTAGAATTCAAAAATAGTGTAACCCACTAACTACAAATATCTCTTTCCAAATACATGTAGTATGAAAAAAATTGAGGGATAATATTCACAAGTGGGCTAATTTTCCATGCTTTTCCCACATAAAAGAGTCCCCAATTTCTTTTTTTTTTTTAAGTGATTCCTCAAATATTACAATATAAAATTATTTTACCTTAAAAATCACCAACATTATATAGACATTATATATAAAATCATGATAGATTTGAATAATTTTACAAATGTATCCATAAAGATTTTATAGTTTGCATATAAGAGACAAGTGAGATTCACCTATGTTTTTAAACTTCAAGATAATTTTCCATCCTTAAAATTTTCCGTGATGCATAGGCATAGGTCAAATTTACACGTTGTGACACAAAAAAGTAGTAGAAAAGGGTCTCTTGCAAATAACAAGCAAGGAGGCATCACAACAAAGAAGCACGACATCCTTATCACAACAAAAGCCACGATTGTAGTGAGCAATAAGTACTGCATAGGCCAAATTTACATATCATGACATAAAAAAATAGTAGAAAAGGGTCTCGTGCAAATAACAAGCAAGGAGGCATTACAACAAAGAAGCATGACATCCTTATTACAACAAAAACAACGATTGTAGTGAGCAATAAGTCCCTTCACTCTTCAAAACACCAGCTCCATCTCCGCATAACCCTACCTTAGAGAGAAATAGGACCATTAGCATCACTGAAATAAGGTTCCCACCAAAAAGAAAAACTGAAAATCCAACTTCTTAAGAGGAAACGATGGTACAACCTTTGCTACTGATAGCAATTCGATCAGTAGAATCCCTTGGAGGATTTGTCACATCTTAGGACGATGAATTTGACAACAAGTGACTATCCACATGACTGAAACAAGAATCAGTTTTGTTGAGACTGAACCTGACATTTCACAATATGCATTTGATATCTTTGTAATAGCCCTGGTGAAAATTCCATGTAAAAATATATAAATACCACAGATTATCGTACATGTATTCCAAGTTGAATGGTGGGAAAGACATCCTAGGGGGTGTTCATTTGGTTGTTTATGGCTAAGGAAATTGACGAAGGCAATGGCTAAGGCATTAAAGAGGCAAAGAGGTATTTTGGCACATTTATTTATGAAAATAATGGAATTTAAGTGAAAAGGAAGGTGAAAGGTCACATATTGTATGTGACGAAGAAATTGAAGGAAAATTATGGAAAATGAAGAAAATAGAGGACTCATTAATAAAAATGCTTATGAGGATCCGTGGGCAAGACTTGGTCAATTTAGTTTTGGAGCTCTCTCATTATTCTCTCTCTCTCATACTCTTCGTCACTTAGAGTTTTCTCGGAGCACTTTGGCATTGGGGCAAGAAAGGAAAAGAAGGCAAGAGGAAGCAAAGGTCAAGTAGGGGAAGGTAGGATCAATAGCTACAATAGGCTTCATTGCATGTATCAACTTGCATGTGTATTCTCCTTACTAGATTTGGCATGCATGGATTGCATGTGTATTTTTCGTACTAGATTTTCCATTCATGGGATTGCAAATGTTTCCTTTTCTACCATGGCATGGGTTTTGCGAGGTGTGACAGTATTTTCAGCCTAGCCTTGCCATTTCCTAATAACTTTGATGAGATGGGTTCTCTCATGCGTTTTGTGGGGGATGGTAGGATTGTATTTAAGGCCGAGTGGAGTGGATCTCCGAGTTGACAAACACATGGTGGTAGTGGTCCCTAAACCAGACTGAGGATGCATAAAGCCACTGGCCTAGTAACCCCTAAACCGCACTGTGGGTTGTGGTAAAGCCAAATTGTGTGCCTCGCTAGGCCTAAGAATCCTTGTCGGTGAATGGTGGGATATACGGTACAGCCAAGAGGTTTATTCTGTCTCCGTTGGGCCTATTGATTATGGGATGGAATGCACGGTAAAGCCTAGAAAGTATGTCTTTGTGTAGGGCCTAGTGATCCCTAGATCAAACTACGGATGCACAGTAAATCCTCAGAGACTAGGAGGCACTCAAACTCCTCACGGTGTAGGCAAAGAACTTTGGTGGCATCCACATTGATTGGTGTTTTTTTATGTGTTCTATGAGTCTCACATTCATGCTTGGAATGTGGCACGAGGGTAATTGGTTGAAGAGAGACTTGGCTCAACCAATCTATGATCAGATGGAACATGGTAGCCCCATCACTGGTTGGTTCATTGCATTTATTAATGAAAAATTCATTATGTTGATTTTCATGTGAGAATCTCTCTCTCTCTCTCTCTCTCTCTCTCTCTCTCTCTTCTCTCTCTCTCTCTCTCTCTCTCTCTATTATATATATATATATATGGATTTTGATAGCTGATATGTTTATTGTATTTATGTTCCTATTATGTTGTTTAAATGCACATTAACCTCAGAGGGTGTTACAAGTCGTATTAGAGCATGGTTCAAAGAATTGGACTAGATGGGCTCTATCATAAGTAAAATGAAGAATAGAAGTTACTGTTTAGACCTTTCTGTCATATCCATTATAACTTTTCTTTTGTGGAATATTATAAGTAAAAAATTTGTTCATACTGAAGGTAAATCCCACTGTTAATGTGGTAAAAATTTTAGATATTGGTTCACAATACTTTAGGAATTATGATCTAAGGAATATGACCTTCCTAAATGCACCTCTAAATAGGCCACGTTGGAATTTCTGTAATAACGTTTCTTCTATAATCTTTCAGAAGCTGAAATATCGTCCACATTGAGGGGAAATACCAATTATTATGTGGTATAAATTTCAGATGTTGGGTCGCAATATTTTAGGAGATTTGAGTAGAGGGAGTCCAGCCTTTTGAATGCTCCTAAAATCCTGTCTCAATAGCTCACGCTGACATTTTTGTTATAACATTTATTATCGTCACTCACAGGCGCTAAATTTTTTTCCACAATGAGAGGAAATCTCGCTTATATTTTGATAAAAATTTAATATATTTATTCTCTATATTTTAAGAGATATGAGAAGTGTAAATCGAGCTTTATGGATAGTCCTAGAATTGTGCACCAAACAGGATTGTATTGGTATTTTTGTTATAACTTTTCATCTATGAAATCTCAAAAGTTGAAACTTGAACCATAGTGAGGGATAATACCATTGATCATATGGTTCAGTTTCCATAACTTGTACTACTATATTTTAGTATATATGCATTGAATCATTCGCTATATTAGTTTGCATGCAAAGTGTTTGATGAGATGCTTAAATGGTTCAATGATTAATTGCATACAAATTGTTTGATAAAGTTACCCAATGAGTACGTTGTTTGTGTCTTGGGATAGTATTGATGTGTGATAGTATTGTTGTAGTTGATATATGCTTACATGTATGCAAATAGTTTTCTATATTAGTTTGCATGTAAAGTGCTTGAAGAAATGCTTACATGCAAATATAATAGTATAGTAGTTGTTTGAAGAAAAACATAAAAGTATGGTAATTGTTTGAAAAAAATCTTATTTTTTAGATGGGATAGTATTGTAGTATGATAATATGGATGTAGTTGATCTATGCCTATTTGCATGCAAAGAATTTGAAGAGTTGCATGTAAGGAATTTGAAAGGTTGCATGCAAGGAATTTGAAAAGTTGCATGTAAGGAAATGGAAAAGTGGCATGTTTTTAGTTATTATGTTACAAGTGGAATAAGTGCAATGTTTTTTACTTACTCTGATACAAATGTATGAAAAATAAAAATCAAATTCTTTTCAAGTTTGGTTAAATTTAGTATAGCTTTGGAGATTCCATTTCCACAATTGGACATTAGAGATCAGGCCATTATAGTAGCTTCTTCCTTCTACCTTAGCATGGACCATGAATAGTAAGGGGGTATGCTTATAGGTTGTTATATTGGTGAATGTTGATTTCAAATTAATAGACACAATGTCTTCATTTTTAGAACATGTGACTAAATATGTATGAGTTATATGGTGCTTACATGTTTATTTCATGATACCTACTTACACCCTTGTATGTTAGGTTACCTTTTCGAATATTTTGATTACATGGGATCAGTCTAATAGATTTATTACAAGGACTGGTTGATTATGTTTGACTACATGAAGTTATGCATATTGGTAGTTGTTTTTTCATTCCTTATGCATATTGTTGGTTGCATGTGGCAATGTGTACAATGGAGTAATGGTTGTTGTTAAGCATGTAAGGGCGTGGCTATGATTATGCATGTATAGTAGGTTACACATGCCTTGTGAATTAATTGTATGCAATTTAGGTCATCATGGTGCTATTGGTTGTTATGATGCTAATGAGTTGGTTGAGATCAAGCAAGAGATGTAGTTCATGAAAGTGAAGTTGCAACATTGGACCTCAAGGCAAGGGCACATCATCATATCGGTATTGCATTTGAGCATGCGGGTATGTAAGTTAAGGATTTTTATATGCACTAGGTTTATGTACATGTTTTTTGATGTTATGGTTACATTCATGATACTTGTTGGTTGTGTTGGATACCTATACCAATAGGTTTCATATTTCATGATTGCCAAATTCAAATGCCAAATATGCTCTGCTTTGCTGATACAAAGATCCCATATTTCCAAGACAAGGCAAGGTGTGTACATGCCTTCATGTTTACTAAATTTTGATGGATGGTCCAACAGTCTAATCTGGATCATTCCATGTTTCAATTTTCTGTTATAGAATAGAGAAAGAAGTCTATCCAAACTGTTTAATCTTGGCAGATCAATAGTTAGGCAGAGAAACTAAGGTTCCCAACTGCTTAATCTGGGGCCTTGGAAGAAATAAGGGTGGTGTTAAATAGGCAATCAAAAGAAAAAGCCAATGGAAAAGAAAAGGCACATAAGGGTCTGCAAGTCCAAATGCACCCTCCAAGAAGAAACAAAAAATGTTAGGCAAGTAGATGGAGTTGCAGAAGTGGTATTCCTTTCAAACTGAATCCTGCTAGTCAATATAAAGAAAACATCACAATGAAGCATGTCTAACTTCCCTTTTTTCCTTTTTTAAACACTCATTACTAACATCCCTACACCAGTTGTGTTTGTGAAAGAATTCAAGGTTTTTTGTTGGTTCTGGTTTCCTTTAAGAGCCACATTTCTTGTGCAAAATTCTTTTCATTTTGATCTACTCCCTAAGCTAAGTGGTTTTCAAATAAACTTAGTGATATCACTCCTCATTTACCCTCTCCCTCCATATTAACCCTTAACTTCTATTATCTAATTCCCTATGTCACCCTTTCCCTACTATTATAACACCATGGTGTATAAACCCCAAACATTCTATAAATATACCCCCCTTGGCATTATAACCATATGTTCACCACTAGGGAATCAAATTTACATCTGGTCAGTCTGAGAACCCAAGCCTAACCTCTTTTCTCCTTCAGAACTCATCTACCTAATCAACCCTTCATTTTTTCCTATGAAACCTTGGAAAAAACCCATTCGCACCCTTAAACCCGCTCAAAAGGCATAAATACGTTGAAAACCCTCTTTTCCGCCTTATCCTAAGTTTGGGACTTATGTGCAATTTTATACAAAAATACATTGAAATAACCCAATATCCTGACTTATCCAAAGTTTTGAGCCACGCGCGATTTTGCAAAGAAATTACATGAAAAACCCATTTTTCCTAAGTTTTTGAGATATGCGCGACTTTATAAAATACATTAGAAAACCATGCAAATTTGCTAATATTCCAAAGTCTTGCCCGAGCACAAATCCCATGGAAAATCATTTTTTATTACCTGCCCGATGTCGTATCGTCTGGACAGGTTATCGGCCCGTCGACTGTCCGATCGGGCGCTTTTCATCCAACGGCTCACGTGGATATCGGACCGGCCCCAACGTCCGAAAGATAGCATCCGATATCTGTCAGAGGGTGACGTCAGGCCTCAGCCACGCGTCGCCGCCACAGCGTATTGGAGCCCCCTCTTACAACTCCACTTCCGTATCATAAGCGGTGCGATATGATACCGCCTGTGGTTTCCGGTTTCCGCTAATCCGCCTGCTAGCGTCACCGCTACGTCACTGCCAGCATCATCGCTGTGTCCGCGCTCCCGTCCGCCATTGCTCCACCTGTCCGCCACCTCACCACCCCCGTGGAGCACTCATAAGCTACCACATCACCTGATGACGTCATGCTGACATCATCTGACCCTGACCCACCCGATGATGTCATGCTGACGTCATCCGAAAAAGGCGCCAATATCCCAAAAATCCATATTTTGGCCAATTTTTCGCGTTTTTTGCACTTTTTACAAAAACTTCTGTTGCGCCTTCTACATGCATTTTACGTCCAAATTTGCACCAACCTGCTGAATTTCGACCTGGAGACCTTCGCCACACCTACCCACCTGAACTTTTGACCCGGACTGTCAGTACACCAGGTATTTATCACTGTTAATCCTCTCTGCGCCTGGTTTTATCTGCAATAGCTGAAATTCACTTAAAACACTAAAAAACACATAATTCACCAGCAAATCCCTTCCGCCCAGTTCCCATTTGAAGTTGGAAGCTTGAAATTCACTGGCTAAGCCTAGTTACCAAAGCTTTCTCTTAACCTGCATTCTGTTCGCGCAGTCGTGAACAGGGAAACCGAACCTACACCTAATTACTAAGAAAGAATCTGTTAAAGACAAGTATTTGCCTTCTCAAGTGCTGTGTGAAGTATTTCAATTGCTGCCTTTGACCCTTCTACCCTTTGTTTCTCAATTCACCTCTTCTTCCAAGAAATACTCTTTTCTATTACTCAGCATAAGTAACACTAATTTACATACAAAACAGAGTTCTTAAGTAACCATGGAAACTCCAGTAGCACCTGTGGCCCTCAATATTGCCCCTTTGAATGCCCCTCAGAGAGAATTGGAGTGGCAGGCTTTAGCAGACTTGGATTACCAAATTTCAGAAGAATTCCTAGCACAAAGCAAATTCCACCTCCACCTGCTAAATGAATTAAAGGCCAAACATGTGGCTGGAACAGATATATTGGGCATTTGGGATTCCTTCCTCCCAATGTTCAAGCTTCCTCAGGTCAACCAATTCCCTGAGCTAATTCACCTATGTGCTAAATGTTATGATCCCAATCAGAGAGCTGTGCTTGACCCTTCAGGCTCAATTGTGTTCTACATCACCCTTGAGGCCATCAGAGAGATGCTGCAATTCAAGACTAAGAAGAAATTGGTTCCCCTATCTTTGTTTTATCTGATAAACCAAGGAGTTAAGATGTTGACAGATGCTCAGATCACAAAGCTGAACCAACTGTTTATTAACTCTGATACTGTGCAATACCCTCCTATTTTTCATGGCTACCTCAACCCATTGGGCAGGGACCTTGCAGATATGACCAGTCCCATTCTGGGCTATAACTCAATTGAGTATGTTGATGAGACTGTAATGGTAATGATGCTCATGTTTTCTCCTGGCAAAGCTCCAATCTGCTATGACTATGCCACCTACATATCAGACAAAATGCATGAGCAATTTATGAACCTATCAAGGGAAAAGGTGTTCAGATACTCCTCCTACATC